>NMRB01001931.1:18449-37270 GCA_002633025.1 Notospermus geniculatus | reverse complement strand
CTTGCTGCTAGCGCTGCACACAGATGTACACGATGTAGGCACGATGTACAGGTTTGTACACACAGTGCGTGATTCACTGATGTCGCGTCATCGACGGAGCGTCCTCCCTGATATCTTAGGCCTGTTTATTGCAATCAAACTGCACTGAACCTATGTATACTATGTTTAGTTTGAGGTATTTTAGAATAGAAATTAAACCCTCGGCTTCGGGTCTTGGTTGCGACACCAAACCCGCTCGGGTGGAGCAAAAATTCCGTCCAAACCCTCGGCGAAGCGCCTCGGGTTTGGACTACATTTTAGCTCCACCCTCGCGGGTTTGGTGTCGCAACCAAGACCCTCCGCCTCGGGTTTAATTCCTTAAACACACCACAAGGCAGGAATTCCGAATGTGTAACGCTACTCTCATTGTGAAGGGGAGTCGGGGAGAGGAGGTTAGTGCAGAAAATTTGACAAAAGAGAACTGAGATGCAATATCCTGCATTTCAGAGGTTTAAAAGGTCTTGGACTTGTTTTTTTAAAATGTGGAAGCAATTTTCTGCCCTAAATGTGAATTTTTCACAAATTGGTTGGACAAAACAACTAGATTTAAATCGGCTGTGAAACATTTTGGGCCAATTTCACAAAGGGTATTTAAGACTGAGACGCGTGTAACTTTGTCAAATGCATGGTGGAAGTGTGTGCATTTAGTGAAGTTACACACGTCTAAGTCTTAAACACCCTTTGTGAAATCGGCCCTTTGACCATGTTGACTCGCGGTGGGAAGGGCACAAATGGATTTTGACTTGGCGGCCAAAAACTTTGACTTGGTGACAAGTAGGCAGAAAATAGGAGTTGGAGAACACTGCCCACGTCCAATCTTCAACATTCCATGACTCCATCCACTTTATTCCCAGTTAATCCTTTCATAATTACTTGATATTTCCATTTCAGTGGTAATACTTTATAATTAATCGATATGATCAAGTACTTAGCTCCACAAAAGCTTCTCTCATGAACGATAATGTGTGTAGGGCAGGGAAAATGGAATCATGCACACACATTGGCTGCATAATGCCGTACAGCACGAGTAATGGGATGTCAGTGTTCTGCATGAGTTGAATCTCATTAGATTGGCTAATATAAATGAGAAATCATGCAATGCTGGTCTCTCATGACCATCGCCTCTCCTCTTGCAACCTTAAGCCTAGCACACATCGACCTTGCGACTGGAAGCAACTACCGGCAATGGCGTTTCCGGCAACGGTGGGCGACTGGCTGGAAACAGCAGCAACTGATCAGATGCTCTTGGGTCGATGTGTGTGCCCCGGCAACGCTATTGCCGACCGTTGCCGCTCGTTCCAGCCAGTTGCTCATGTTCTACTCGTTGCCGACTGGATTGTGCCACTTGTTGCCGCAATGACTAGTTGTAATCGATGTGTGTGTTCCGCTCACATCGACAGCGACTGTTGCGTTCAGTTGCTTCCAGTCGCAAGGTCGATGTGCGCTAGGCTTTAAGCTGCATTTAGCTGACACGTGGTAAGCGGAATGCGGTTCGCGGAAACGGAACACGGCATACGGAACGCGGCAAACATTCCGTGTGTTCCATTTATCTGCATGCAGTATCACTTCTGTTTTTATAAGCACGGCGCAGGTTTGGTCCGTCCCTGTCCAATCACGGTGCTCTGTAGTGCGGGACTTTTATTCCAGACGGAAAATCGCTAGTGATCGGTCTTTCCGCGTTCCGCAAACCGTGTGCAGATAAATGGAGAGTGAACAGATGTCTATTCCGTGTTCCGTTTCCGTGATCCGCTCACCACGCGTCAGCACACCAGGCGATATTGCAAGCAATCTGATCTCCATAGAGCAAAATCAGCTGTTGACGCTGATGCACCTGGACAATGATGCGTGGGATCTTCTGGCCAGCAAAGATCACCCAATATCAAACACCGAAGCAAATATCGCCTAGTCCGCAGTGGCTGATGAGATGATCGGTGGCAATCAAATTGCTTGTGATATCAGCTTCAATTTGCCTGTGGTGTGCTGCCTGCATTAGCGGTCACAACCAGTTGCGATACCTGGCATGCCCGGCCTTTCACCTTCGACAACTTTTAGCAATAAAACCTATTATTTGAGAAGGCTTTAACACTGGAAGGACCCCTTGCAAAAAGGTTGTCGTGCACTAACCAGGGCCCATGTTCCCAAAGCGGTCGTTAGGTTAACGATGTCGTTAAACTGGTAAAATGCATAGCGTAACGACATCGTTAACCTTACGACGGCTTCGAGAACATGGGTCCAGGTCGTTGCAAAATCTCACTATTGTCACTTGCAACTCATCACAAAGTTGATCTGTGACGCAACAACTGGCTTCACAACAATTGAAACGGTACATGGAGACCAGGTCTGTTTGCCATGGCACGGCTGCAGCTAGTAATATTGAATTATTTTTACATTAGAATTCCAACAAGGTCATTAATTCCCGGCAGAAATAATGCAGTCACATAATCAATAACGGAAGCTGCATTGATTGATGTGTTGGAAACAGCTCAGCCAGGGAGCTTGGTGTGTTCAGGAATGGTCAACAACATACGATTGGTCACCTGCTGATCTCGTTGAACATGTTGAACTTTATTCACCACTGACTGACATGACTGACGTCGAGATGAGGAATGCCCAGAGGCAGCTAGGTGTTTGATAGAGGCAGCTAGGTCTTTGATAAGGGCAGCTAGGTGTTATAGAGGCAGCTAGGTCTTTGATTATAAAGGACAGCTCTAGGTGTTTGATAGAGGCAGCTAGGTCTTTGATAAGGGCAGCTAGGTGTTTGATAGAGGCAGCTAGGTGTTTGATAGCGTAGGCAGCCACATGTATGTCTTTGTCTTTGATAAGGGCAGCTAGGTCTTTGATAAGGGCAGCTAGGTGTTATAGAGGAAGCTAGGTCTTTAATAAGGGCAGCTAGGTGTTTGATAGAGGCAGCTAGGTCTTTGATTAATAAAGGACAGCTAGGTGTTTGATAGAGGCAGCTAGGTCTTTGATAAGGACAGCTAGGTGTTTGATAGAGGCAGCTAGGTCTTTGTTAGGGCAGCTACATGTAGGTGTTTGATAGAGGCAGCTAGATCTTTGATAAGGCCAGGTAGGTGTTTGACAGAGGCAGCTACATCTTTGATAAGGGCAGCAATGGTCTCATAAGGCACAAGGGCAGCAGGACTCAATCTGTCAAGTAGTGTGAGTGCAGGGGGACAGCTGAGTCGTGAATGGCCTTTTGCAGATGACCTCGGAAGAACAGTCCGGCCCTACACGTAGAGCTGGATGAAGATGCAAAGTAGATGCTCACGGATAGCTGGGATAGCAGAACAATCTGATACCAAGAATAAATCATGGCTTGAACACATCATTATCTCCCTAACTTTGCATAAGGAGACAAGCAGTGTCTATTCTTGGACAAAGAGAGAAAACTGGCTTTTATTTGCGTCAGCAATGCCGATATTGAATGGTAGCGGAAGCGGGTGTTGTTGCACAGATAGACATCAGACCATACAAATAGATGATGATTCTTGGTAATCGTGAGGCAACTATTTACACCTGTGTTGTCCAGGTAAATATCTAAGATAATGATAGCGTTTGTGATATTTTGGGCGGAATCAGATCATGAACAGGTGGTTGGTACCACAGGGGGCATCAGTCTTGTTTTTTAAAAGGAAGGGATGCCTCTTGAATCAGTTTCACAGCTATAGATCGTTGCAGTTGATTGGGAACAACGTTACCAAGCCAAACGCAGTCAAGGCGCAGCATCACGTCAGTGTTGACGCGGCCAGCGCCCATGCTTTCTCCTGTACGTCGACGATGTCACTGACGTCCCACGTGGTTTTGTAAACTTTTTCAAGTCAAACTTTAGGTTTCCAAAGCGAGTGTTCCCATGAGCAATTATAGATTCCCAAGTTTTTATGACCGTCATGATCCCAAGGTTCTAAGCTATCCTCTGGTATGTTTAATTAGTGGGAGTGACCAGGGACCTGGCGACAGTCGTGAGTTGAAAAGGGCATGTGTGGTCAAATTCTCATAAACTTTGTTCCCTATTTTTTGCATGGATCTATAGTACGTACGTACGAATCCCAAACCGTGCTGGTTCCAGCAATCTGCCACTCCAAACTGTACTATTCAAACAAGCAGATGTTTGGGAGTATTGTTAGCAGGAGTATGTATCAGTTGAACAAAGGCTGCTGCAGACGAACACACGCAAAATAACAGAAGTACCCCATTGAGCATTGTCAACTCAAACGCACCATAACGGATGCATTCCAGGTATTCTGAGGACTGACACCTCGACACAAAGTGAATCGTCATTGCAGGAATTTCAGAATTGATCCTGGACGAGCAGCTACTCATCTTGTTTTAGCACTAGCTGCATCAAATATTGATGGTTTTTTGGCTGAGTATGAAAACTAGGCCGCTAATATCATACCAATACAAGTACATGTACATGTATATGACAACGCGTGCTCATCAACTCTACACCGAGTACAAAAAGGCATGAAAGGAAGCATTTTACTGGTGTTAACACGTTTAACTGTGTAATTTTTTTAGTTCTAATTTTTCTTTCTTTAAAAAGCGTTTAACGTCTGGAAAATCTCAGGATGTCGTTTAGTTCAAACCAATCTCACACAAAGGTGACGACAAGGAGAGAAATGACTTCAGCTTTCCCTCATCTTGACAAATCAAGGCCTATGGTCAGTTCGCTCTCCAACTATGCTCCCTTCACGTGAGTGGGCACTTGCGACTGGAAGTAACTGATCTGATCAGTTGATTTGATGTATGTGCTGCGCACACACTGCAAATTCAGCAACTTACTAAAACAAGGAGGATCCAATCAGTCGTCATGTCCTGGCTGCGTACATTACACTTGCGACTGGCAGCAACTCGGGTAACATCTGGCATCTGGGGCGTTGGGACTCGGTGAGACTCGGTTTTGTTCAGAAAACTGGCACTGATCAGTCACAAGCCCGCGTACAGCGCAGCGACTGAACGAAACTGGGTACAACTATAGTCGCTAGAAAGTTGAACATCTGCAACTGGCAAAATCTCATTTCCAGTGAGTCGCAAGGGTGCGTACATCGACCGTTTCTGGCGACTGATCAGTAGTCGCCTCCAGTTCCAGCTAGATCCGCCCAGTCGCCAGGTAGCTCAGTGGTGACTAGCTGTCTCCAGTGCAAGATGTACATTTTTTGTAGGCTTTCGTCAGGGCAGGATGGCTGTACCTCAGTCATGTTAGCCAAGAGCCAATTCGCAATGGCCAAGAAATCTGGATCTTTAAACTGCCAGAACAATGACTATACTCCCTTCACGTGAGCAAGGGTAAAGTGATTGGAAAGCTTGTCAGGGCAGGATGGCTGTACCTGATCCAAGAGCTAATTCGTAGTGGCCAAGAAATCTGAAGAGTCCTGAACTACCAGAACATGACCACGTTCCCAAGAATGGAATCACATGTGACCCGGCACAGCAAAATGAGTCGGAATGCACACAGAAGAAGACTGAACATGTCCAAGGTGACACCAACGGTTTGTTGATTTCAGGATTGTCTGCCCATTGTAAAATTTGACTTTGTCGATTTCTGTAGTTGTTGTCTGGTGTCAACTTCGGTCTTCTTCTGTGTGACTTCCGACTCATTTTGTTGTGCCAAGTCATATATTGTGACATGAAGATACATACAGTACGTTGCACAACTGACCTCCCTTTATCTGCATACCTTCCGCGAACGTGACACAGAAGGTACGCTTCAGTTCATCACGTAGGGTGCGTCATGCGTCTCTTCTGCGTGAGCACGGGCGAATGACGTTACATGTACGTCTTCACTGTGTGCCTTCCATGACGGCGTGCGACGTTCGCAGAAGACATGACGATGGTATGAGCATGACACTGCATGTGGTATGCAGCGCAGAAGGGAGGTCAATTGTGCAACGTACATGTACATGTACTGTAGCAAGGAAAGAACAATACAACACATCCGTGCCCTCTTAAAATTGGATATTCTTGGACTGATTCCCGCATATCAGATGAAAACAGGTGGTTTTGTTTCCGTTACACACATCGGTGGAGCTGATCTCCCGAAGAAATGGGAGAAAGATTGACTGATTAATCAGGCAGATGGACTGGAATGCTTCAACTCGCTCCAGGGGTGGATCAATTTGATCTTCCTTCCAGCATCCGCCGCCAGACTGGGTGATATCCAATCATAGAGTGGCGGAAGCATTGTCTGGAAATGTGGGTTTGATGGAATTTGTATGTGGAACTAGAAGAACTACATTGTAGCCATGTTCAACCTGCCCAGGCTAGCATGATTCATAAGTAACGTCATATTGTGAACGTTTCAACAATCGGCATGATTGGTTGTTCTAGATAATGCAAGACATGGCTGACAAAAAGGTTTTGTGGTCGAATAAAATGGATGAGTGGCCAGAACGCTATGCCCTCTTATCTCCAATGGATTCCAGCAGTCTTTTTGACCAGACGACAGAACTGCTACCAATGTAGAACAACAAGCAGGTAAAATACGTGTCTCAGCCCATGATTGAGTCCCTCTTGGTTTTCTGAACTGATAGTGAAATCCTATACCGGGTTCAGTGTGGTGGGGTTCGTTACCTGGGTCATATGATCTACATTGTAGCAAAATATACGTGTAACCCTGATTATAAGCCCCATTTACACTGAGGAAAAATAATCGATCTCGGACCGGTCCGAGCACGGATCGCCAAAAAATAGCAATGTGTAAATGGGACAAGCGTGCCAGGAACGGTTCCAAACCAAACCGATCCAAGACCACCAGTTGGAGGTGGTCTCGGACCGGTCCGAGCACGGATTGGTTCGATAACACTGCTGTGTAAACGGTAACCGATCTCAGCACGGTTGCTAAGTTGTGTTATGCACATGCGCGAATTATGAATGATGTCATTAGCGGGAATGTCTCAGTGATTTTGCATGGAGGCATCCATTTTGTTGTTGTTGTTGTTTGATTTTCGTACCCCCGATTGACTGAACAGACTGGCAGGGTTTCCGCCAGGATTTTTTTCCAGGGTACGACCTGGGGGAGAAAAAAAAATTCAAAAAAATTTTTTCCAAAAAAGATTTTTTCTGTTAATATTGGCATCCAGAGTCATTTTTTACACTCCAAAATGCAAAATTAGTCTTCCTTCTGCATGAAACTTGCATTTGAAATGTGACAAATTTAAGAAAAACATTACTTAAGTGATTTTTTTCAGGGTACTACATTGTATATCGTACCCTCAAATTTCTTTAGGGTACTATATTTGTACCCAAAGTACCCTCTGACTGGAGAGCCTGACTGGAGAGCTCGTGGAACCCGCGCCAACTGGCTCGGTTCCATTGTGCTAATGTAAACAGGGCAGATCACCAGATGACGAAGTGGGCTGGGGGTTTGTTGAGTCTAGGCCAAGAGTCCCTCTTACCTGTGTCTTCTGATCAGGTAGTGAAACCCCCATATAGACAGAATTTGGTGGTGGGATACATTGAAGTACATGTGGGCCTACAGTGTATGAATAAGTCCCTCTTACCTGGGTCTTCTGATCAGGCAGTGATATCCTGATATAGACGGAGTTCGGTGGCGGGGGTTCGTTAAAGACCTCCTCGTCAAGATCCTCAGGGTCCATGTCTGTTGTCATCGATCAGTTATTGGTGTTAGTGTAATCCATTAATCCATGATATCCATCTTTTACTAATCTGTCAGTCCTTGGTATCACCGTTTAGTCTTCGATAAAACATGATCTGAAAGATACAAACATAGGAAGCATGTAACACACTGCAGCAGTCATCGCATCCACCTCACTCTTCATCAATGAAGCTGATCGACGACGTAGGCCATGGCGGAGTAACAGAGAAGCTCTTGAAGTTACAAGAAAACTGCAGCAGTTATGCCATCCACCCCACTCACCCTTCACCAACGAACTTGACTGTAGGCCAAGGCTGGAGCAACTCGGGAGCCCTTAAAGTTACAGGAAAATGTAAATGTGACCGATGACAGCAAATTGAGTCGGAATGCACTGGAAAGAAGACCCAAGATGACACCAGAGAACAACCATGACAACTGCAGAAATGGACAAAGTCAAATTTCACAATGGGCAGACAATACTGAAATCAACAAACCGTTGGTTCACCTTGGGTGTTCTTCTGCGCGCATTCCAACTCATTTTGTTGTCACGGGTCACAAATGGGAGAATACAAGACATGCAACCTCAGGACTGAGGAAGGTCAAATTCAAGGTCAAACAAACAGACACTCTTCGAAAGGCAACGACGATATAAAGTGTAACGATCTGCTTCGGTTGCAGCCCATCTTCTCCATTGAGCATCTTCCGTAGGATTACCAAAGACCCATCGAATCCTCTTCCCTAGTACGCTGATCGATCCTGATTTCCCAGAGATCAGCTGGATGTTCCAGCAGCTCAAACACCTTCTAGATTCCCACAGTTCAAGTCATCGAACCACCTGTAACCTGGAGAAGATTCCTTCTGATCGTGGTTAATGAACCTCCAAGGTACCTGAACACCTAACCAATCATCCTGGAATTAGCTTTTGAAGAGAATAGCCTAGTGAAGAAACATTTTGAATGTTGATACCGTTATCCAAGTTTTCTTTTGGAAGAGGAGTTAGACACATCGTATGCCGAGATATCAATCCTTATCACTTTGATTGATTCTAGGGTTATCGGTGAGGTCAAAACCACTCACGCCAAGAAAGTAGCGTACAATGTACATGTATTTCGAAATCTTGTTTTCTGCTGATTTACACTTTTTCACTCTACTGCCATTTCGTGTTAAATAACGGTACCTTTCTCCCACAGCAGAGCTTTGGTCTTGTTCCTCTTCACACACTCACACACGAAGTGTGAATAGATGGAGGTAAAACCACTGGGGTGGGAGGATGCAACATCTATCCAGACTCAACTGCATCTTACAGCATCAGGCACAAATCCAGGAGTTTTGGCAGAGGGGCCGGTCAGTCAGGGCCGCTGAAGGCTGTTGTTGCAGGCAGGTGCCGAAGGTGGCCACGCCGACGGGGGAGGCTGGGAGCCCTCCCCCAGAAAATTTTGAAATCTCAAAGGGTGTACAGACTCGATTTCCTGGCATCTCAGTATCAAACAGAAGCTTTATTTTTGCGTTTTTTTTGCTTATTCATATTGTCGCAATTAAATTATTTAAAAAAATTGGTGTTGGAGAGCAGGGGGCCACAACCCCCCCTTTGGATTCGCGCATGCAGATGGTAGAGTTATGCATGTCATAATCAAGAAACAAAGTCTGAATCCGAACAAGACATGCAAGATCTTGGTGCTTCTCTTCTACATGTACATGTACCATGTCTCACGTCGTCTTCACCCACGATGAACAAATGTGCATCAAGATGCAAAATTACATGTACAGTATGTTGCATAATTGACCTACCTTTATCAGCGTACCTCCCACGTCGCGTGGAAATATGCTTCGGTTCACTGCGTATGGTGCAGGCACGTCATGCATGTCATGTGTCTCTTCTGCGTCACGTCCGCGTACCATGGGGAATGACGTTACGTATTCACTGTGTGCCTTTCATGACAGCATGCGACGTCCGTGGAAGATACGAGGACGGTACGCGCATGACGCTGCATGTGGTATGCGGATGGTGCGTGGCGCGGAAGGGAGGTCAATTGTGCAACGTACTGTACATACCCCTGCATCACAAACGACAATAAAAATACAGGAAAACCGATGAATTTCTCACTGAAGGGCCTTCAGGAGAAGGTCAAGGGTAAATACCAATGGAAACCCAAGGTCAAGAGGAATATGGCACACGACCAAATGAATGATTGGTTTGGGAATGAAAGTGTGTGGACGCACCTGGTGTGTTGTAGACACAATGGTACACCGTAGCTATACCATTCATATCACAATTTATTCATATACAAAATAATCAATAGAAAAATCAATAGATCAATACTGCAGGTGAACTTCCAGGAACGGTAGACTGCAATATCGAATGATCACTCGTACAAGTTTATGATATCAGAACAGGGGCGGGTTCAGGATTCTGGTAAAGGGGGGCACAGAAAACCACAGGGCGACTGATGAAGGCAAACACCGTACATAGGTGCAAAGCTACGGCGGGGGTCTGGGGGTTCTCCCCCAAGAAATTTTGAAATCTAGAAGGCCGTTGGTGTGATTTCCCAGCATCTGAGGGACAAATTACCAGGCAATTCTGTAGCACTTTGAAAAAAGGGCCATTTCTAACGTTGGTCACTGAAAAATAGGGGGAGGGTTTGACCCCTGGATCCGCGCCTGCAGAAGCTACATGTACATCTGGCTGGGCGAGCCGAGGGATATCTTGGTAGCCCTAACATGTCTAAAGCCTGCCGCACACTTTAAGTTATCTGCTGAGCAAAAAGTCAGTCGAGACCGTTTGCTCAGCAGTGTACATAGCTCGCGTGCGTGAATTTTTTGGTGAGTTTTCTGCCTCCTCACCGAAAATATGCACACACGCGAGCTACATGTACATGTATCTGCTGAGCAATTGGTCTCGAACAACTTTTTGCTCAGCAGATAGCTCCAGTGTGTGGCAGGCTTATCTTCCTCAGCTTTAAATCAGTAAAGGCGGCTCTCCACGTGACAGTTTTCTTGTGCAAGTTGGCTCACAATGGGCAATTCACCATTATTTGTTCGTCACGGCCTACGCTGGGACCAATGACATAAACAGCTGCTCACAGTTGGATTGCCCAATTGGGCCAGAGAGCCAACTTGCGCAAGAAAACCCCAAGAAAACTTGCACATGGAAAGTCGCCTTTAGTTCAGTAGACTTACGATTCCCATGATCACGAAGTTGTCAATGATGTCAGCAATTAAATTTACACTGGTTACATGACGAGGGATACCTCGATAATGCTCTTTATGATCTTTGTCAGCTTAAAATCAGTTCGTCAGCTTTAAATCAGTTATTTCAATAGACTGCCAAAGCTATTTTTGTGAATCTAGAGACATTGTCCTGACAGTGAAGGTTATTTCTGACTTGAACACAATTCAAAGAATCAATTCGTACAACACAACGTGAATGCTCAGCTGGAGTGATCCATTCTGAGCGAGCAGCTGCTGTTGAGAAGGAAAAGTACAGGTCAAGATGATGGCTTCGAGTTGGAAGTTCACTAAGTGCACTGCTCTTATTTCAAAAACTTCAAGAGAATATTTCCATCGTGACATCAATAATGAATGAAAACCCTGGCAACAGTCCCCGCCCACAACAATGGCATCGATAGGTATCATTAAGAGTTCTGATCAATAATAAACAAGAGAAAGGATGAGATGAATATGATACTGTCTGGAGAACTGACAACGTTAACTCTCTCAGAATCAAATCATGCAGAGCATGCCTTGACTATGGTAGTCTGGTTCCCTGACCTGCTGTATGGTGGCGCTGACTGATGGTGCGATACAGAGGTCAGGTCAACGCCACCGTTATACTGATCACGTGATCTAAAATTGTCAAGATCCTGACAATTTTGCTGTGACGTCACTTAGTAACGGCTCAGTAACACGATTTCGCTACATCGAACATCAAGCTGATTGTGCAGCCTTTTGACCCTATAACTTCGGGGTTATTTCTCTTGCGATACCTGTACAGGAGGATGCAGAGGCAGAGCTGATACTGGTACACCTAAAACATTCGGAACACCCGGCATTTTGACAGTTTTCCCACACAATGTACAAACTCGTTTACCGGACCCCGATATCCCATAATAGTCAGCGCATGGCTAATGTTCTATTTTTAGATCAGTATTGACGGCGGCGTTTACCTGACCTCTGTATCGCACCATCAGTCAGCGCCACCATACAGCAGGTCAGGGAACCAGACTATGACTATGGAGGACCTGGGGTTCTGGATTGCTCACTGAGCAGGCAAGTCCACAGACCACAGGTAAAGCCTACAAACGTACATGTAGGTCACATATCCACTCCGGGGCCTGTACAGCGAGTAAAAACAGACATTTTGGCCAATCTCCGCCAATGTCGTATGGTGCCAGGCCGGTTCCCTTACGGTTCCCACGGGCACCGGGACATTTTTCACCAGCCGTGCGGGCGCCGCAGTGCTGAGCTGGCTGCTCCCAAACCTCCCGTTGTTTTCACCTGACCGGTAGGCCGTAGAAAGCCAGTATGGGTCCCGTGCCGGCTCCTGCCGGTGACCGGGCTGGTTGCGCAAGATTTATTCTGCCATTGTCTGCCATGAGGACCCCGGCGGGATGCCTTGCGGTGCATCTGTTCACCAGACCCAGGCGTTTAGATTCCCCTGAAGTCCAGACACCCTCTATTTTTTTACCTTATTTTGGGGACATTTTTCGTCGCGTATTCATCTCCATCTCGTAGCCATCAGTCACCAAGGAGACTGGGTTTTGTAGTTATGAGAGTCATAGAAATAAAGAAAACCCTATCCTTCATGTCTGAAAACTGCAGAAGAGCTATTTATTACACTCCTCAGAAATGCTAGGAGAGCTATTAACTCTTGGGGAAAACTTTAATGACAAAGCTTTTTGTCTTCATGGAGTTTTTGTCTTTTGGAGGGGCTGAATTTGGGGACATCAATTTTGGGGACATTCATTAGCAGGAATTCGGGCGACACCTTATAACGGTGTCGTTTTGGGGGAATCTAAAGGCCTGAGACCGACCCCGGAAGCTTACCCCACAGCATCCGGCCTGCATCTTTACACGGTTTGTTAATGGGTGTCTCGCAATTACTCTCCACGAATTTTCCGCCGGGCGCCGTAGAATATGTGACCACACACACCGTAGACATGAAAATCGTAATGGACCCAGTCCTTGCCGTTTGACGGGCGCTAAAATGTGCATGTGCCTCGCAAACAATAGAAATTCTATTCTTTGCGAGGCGCATGCACATTTTAGTACCCATCAAATGGAAAGGCCTGTGGACCCGTACGGTATCTGAAATCCACGGCAAGCTGCCGGGTTGGGAAAATCGTACGGGGCCCGGTGGCTATGTGACCTAGGCTTTAGGAAGCTGCATGCTGCCATTCTGAACATGATTGTCTTCTACGTGTAAGCAATTGCTTCAACACTTCACAGTCACACGTGCTGGTCAACCATCATGCAGTTTTAGTGCGAAGAAATGACCAAATCTGTGTACAGGGTGTCCCTGGGTATCCCAGGGATTTGACGATGTTTGAAAACATTCTACATCGATGTCCAATGATCGATGATCAAGGTTCACATGATGGAGGGCCAATCAGTTATTGCCAATCCTGATAGTCTCAGTACGGTAGTGGGCTAAAGCAAGGTTCATTGGCACACGGAATTGGTCCGGTTCAGGTCCGTAAAAAATCTATCAAATGGACTTCAGCGTTGTCGTANATTTTTTTCTATCCTCCTGCTTTCAATCCCAGAACAGAAGCTGTGAGAACTTGAAAAAAAAATTTTTTTCTTTTTCTTTTTTCCATCCTCCGATTTGAAAAATGGCACTAAAAAGCTCGAGAGCCAACTAATAAAAAAATGCTCGCCTAATGTACTCACCAACAATAGGCTACATGTAACTCCTCAAAATTAGAAAGTTTGGGTCCAGACGAAGACCTTACATTACGTGACTGGACATCTTTAGTGTCATAGTCATGGAATGTCATGGGACACAGGAATTTCAGAGGAGGTCCACTCCCAGGATAGCGGACCGAGTTCGTGGTAGGCCTATTCCAGTTGGTTCTAACATGTCTAAGACTTCATACATGTAATATGACGTCATAGACTACGTAGTGAAGTTTATAGTTGGTTTGATTAGTACAGGTTCAAGTGGAAGGCAAACAGAAGAATGACACAACCTGACATGCCTGATGACACAAAAATTCCAGCCCTCCTACACGTCATAAACTTGGCAGTCACACATCTCATGTCAGTGAAATAATCCAGCTGTCAGTTTCACGTTCCTATATCAGTGCGTGTGCGTCCAGGGCAGTTCTGCTTGCCCGAGTTCGACTGGAACCCGAGGTTCAACTTGGTCGTGACGAGTCGCAGCCGAACTCCATAAATTCCTCAGGTAGCTACTCTTTTGACGTCATACATTTGTATTTGACCAAATTCATCGCTTGGGTTGAACCCTGATCATGTCGATAGAATGAGGACCCAACTCGACCGTCACGAGACAACATGGCGACCAACACCCCCAAAAAACATTGAATTCGAGAGTTCCGGTCAAACTCAGCCCTTCACGTCGCTGTAAAGTACATCGTGACCATGGATGCAGCCAGAAGCCAAGCATCTCTGTGTACCTTGTTTATGATCAAAGCATGGGATAATTAAAACCTATGTAATAATCGATAAATTCCAAAAGGCCTAGCTGTAAATGTCATACAAGCCAGATGTTTGTTGTTCATCAACCTGCCTTCATCACAGAGGTACATTGTAGTCGCATGTTGTCCACAGATGACAGCAATGAGTCTTTGATGTGCCACAAAATCAACTCTTGCTGGAATACACACCTGAACTGATCTTTTTATTGGTTTTGACAATAGACCATTCTCAAATTCGTAGATCTGCGCACTTCCGCCGAAATCTTTATAAACCAGAACCTCGATCTGAAACCGGCTGACGTTACGCCATCCATGATTCAGCAATGGTCCACTCTGATGCATGTACATGTAACGTCTTCAACGCCACTATCGTGGGGTTGTACATGTACATGTACAGTATGCGTCACGTCAATTCAGCTTCAGGTCGATGTTGTGGTGGAGAGATTTCGGTGGAAGTGTGCAGATCTTTGTCGTTTACGTCAATTTGAGAAAGGTCTATGGGTTTTGACAACGGGTCAGTCATGGTGGTGTACATGGTTCCTGCAGCAATCACTAGGTCAAATTTAATGTCTTTTTAATGCCTTTTAATGCCAAGTCAAGGCAAAATTTAATACCAGCAGTTTGAACCATTATTATCCATTATGCACGCCATGAAGACAATAGCAGAGGATCCAAGGTTGTAACCTAAAGGTTCAACAGAAGCCTGGGAATCCCAAATTCAGTCAATGTCACATGTCTCTGGCATGTCTGGGCCTTTACGCATTTAACATGTTTAATGTTGGCTGTAGAATATATTGATCTGTTGAACATAAAAATCCTGTCAAAATCATCCCAGTCAACATACACATGAAGGAATCAATATCGTAAAAGTTATGCTTTGTTCTACGTTCTACATGTATACATGTACATGGTCGTCACATTGGAACAGCGCTGACAGGGCTGAACTTGATTTGGTTACAAATAGGGTCGTATTTTAGAACGTTCCTTAACGTAAAGGTCGACCTTAAGTCTATTGTAAAACCATCGAAAACAACAGATTTAAGGTGGGCCTTAATGTTAAGGAACGTTCTAAAATACGGCCCACAGCATTGATCCCTAATGTGTCCTCAATCTTGGAGGAATTATACTGAATATACAGTATTATACATGTATTATTATACTGAATTATACAGTATAATTCCTCCAAGCCTCAATAAAGAGTTTCCACTGTGATGAAAATGACAACATCAATGATTAGCCGACTTAACATGCTTAAAATTGGTGATTGGTACTACACCAGGTGCGGATCCAGGATTTTTGGGAGAGGGGGGTCAGGGCCGCCGAGGGCGGTCATTGCAGACGGGCGCCGAAGATGTCCGCTCCAATCTGACGGGGGTCTGGGGGACCTCCCCCAGGAAATTTTGAAATCTACATGTAGATGGCCGTATAGACGCCATTTCCTGGCATCTCAGTATCAAAGCAGCTTTATTTTTGCATTTTTTTGCTTACTGTCACAAATTACCGGTATTGAAAAAAAACAAACTGCCATATTATATTACTGAACATGCGCAGTGTGTCAACAAGACTGCCGTATCCCTACATTTAGAATTTATATTTTGGTGTACGGCTGCCGTACCTGTAGCCAGGGCCAAAAATAAATGAACCTAGGGCCAAAAAAATAAATGTTCTGTTCCTGGTTTCCGTGCGCGTCAGCTCTAACCCCTGCGCATTAAGAGATTTTTATTCTTCATTTTGAATAAAATTGGCGATTTTTTAGACCCCTGCACCATCTGGTGCGAACAAAATAAGTTACAACAAGCCAGTCGCTGAAAATCATCTGTAGAATTGCTTTATTTATCATGTCTATCTACATGGACTTCCACAATGGTGACCGATAGACCACGGTGTGTTGGAGTTTTTTTTTGATACACACCATAAGTATGTAGAGAAGGTGAGGACACTCGCTCTCCCAAAATGACAGGTCTGATTTTTAAACTCCCGATTTCACTGGCGAGGTTAAACATGGCGGTCTCCCGCTTAACTGCAGCGAACGAAGTTTCGTCAATTAAAGTGCCGTTTTCTGCTCATAATCAGGGAATAATATTCAAAGGAATATCGCAGATATGCAAAGTTTAATTAACAAAGGACAGGTTCGATGTGTTTTTTCTGTGTGACTTGACTTAAATTACAGTGAAATCGTGAGTTTAAAAATCAGACCTGTCATTTTGGGAGAGCGAGTGTCCTCACCTTCTCTACATATACTTATGGTGTGTATCAAAAAAAAACCTCCAACACACCGTGGATAGACTACAGCAGTGTCAACTTCAAAAAGGCCTCCAACAGAGAAATAATACAACAAATTTTATGCAATAAAAAACTTTTGTAAAAAAATTAAAAACCACATCGCCGCATCACTTGTCTTCTGATCATGAAACCACAAACAGAACATTTATTTTTTTGGCCTAATGATTATGCCTGAACAGATTTAAAAACAAAATGACAAAAAAGAACTGTTGAAAATTTAATACACATCTAGTGCAGTCCCAGTGTATATGACTTCAACAAGCACACCTGGTTGTTATACAATGTATAGCCTTATGATGTACACAGTGACAGTATAAAGCGAACTGAAAAGGAATTTCTGGAGAAAATGGATTTAATTTAATAGAACCAGCAACAGTAAGATCGAAAAGGATTACCTAGAATTAATCTCATCAATATCCATTCAATCCAATCTTATTTGATGTCCAACTTACTACAGCACGTGTAATCCTTAAACAATAAAAGCTTAGACTCTTATCCGTGCGAATCGCGTAACCGCCATGACTGATCCGTGCGCCGCCTGGTGTTAGAGAGTGGAACTGAAATTTTCTTCTGAAATGAGTCGCACAGACCAGCACGGTACCTGGTGTTAACTGGGGGTACTGAAATGTTGATCGAGTTTTCATAACCAAGTGTAACAAATTTTCTTCTGAAAGGGAACACTCTTATTCAATCAAGTCAGCAAAATCTGCAGCAATTTCAGTATTCTCGACAATGACAACAAATTCATTTGGTTACTCTCAAACGAGGACAGCAAAATATGTAACTTAGTATAGCCGAATTCATATCAAGTTGTATGAATCTCAGAAATTAATTTCATATCCATATACTAGGCCTATAGTTAGGCCACATAAAAATAAATACTTGTTTAGCGTCCCCTCCCGACCTGAAAAATGCCAAGACCCCTGAATTTTTTTTCTAATGCATTTTCCATTAAAAAATTGCCTACTCTAAAATTTGAAACTTAAAAAAAATTTCATTTGTTTTTGACCTATCTTTTCAGCTAAAAGCTACTAAAAATAAAAATAAATATGAACCTCCCTCCCGACCCTGAAAAACTAAAGTGCCCGGACGCTAAACAAGTAATTTTTTTATCTGGCCTTATATACATGTTGTATATAAATCTTGTCAGATTTATCACCAGTCATGTTATGTTTGTAATCCGTATTATATATTCCACTCCTGGTCCTGTTCATTTTCAATCAAAATCTTATATACATTGTGATTTCTCTTTGGTCCAAGAGGGCCTTTTAATTCAATAAACTATTTCTATTTCTATTTCTAACCCAGCACTATGCTGTGGCCAAACATCGGCCAAAACGTGACTTTTAAGACAAGCGAACGGGGAATCATAACTACGATAGAGGGCACCACATCTAACCAGGTCCTACATAAGGGAGGCCTTTTTGTGGGGGAAATTGGCAGGACCTGGATGTCGCTTTCATTTCAATCGTTTTACACGGTTCAACATGTTGAACGCTGTTGAACGTCAAAAGACGTCAAAAGTTGTTGAACGTTCTTGAAAGCTGTTGAACCGTCTAAACCCCCTTTCAACACGTTTCAAGGGAGGCCTTTTTGTGGGGGAAATTGGTCTTTTTGTGGGGGAAACAGGTCTTTCAACAGCTTTCAACAAGTTTCAAAAATAGGAACATGTTCCTATTTCTGAAAACCTGTTGAACGCTGTTGAAAGGCCGTGTTGAAAGGGGGTTTACACGGTTCAACAGGTTTCAACAACGTTCAACAGCGTTCAACATTCAACAGCTTTCAACAGATGTTGAACCGTGTAAACCCCTTTATGCGCCGAAACTCGCCGTTTGGCGCGCGTGGCCTGTACCACACACCCTCGGACATTCAAACTGACATAGAATCGTAACCAGTAGACCGATTGATGTTCAGGGGCGGATCCAGGATTTTCTCGAGGGGTGGGTTCTGTAGAGGCCACTGGACTCTCGTGTGTCGAAGGCATGCGCTCCACTGGTGCCAATTTGGCGGGGGGTCTGGGGGACCTCCCCCAGGAAAATTTTGAAAATCAGAAGCTCTGAGAAGCAATTTCCCGGCATCTGAGGTTGAGAAAGTCCGATGCCACGCCTCCTAGGACTACACCATCAACATTTGCAAAACATTTCAAAAACATCCAATTTGCAACATTTCCAAAATACCGTTTGGTTTCGGTTTGTTGCACAATGTGGACTCGACTGGACCTGAAACTTTGCAAAACAATATATTTGCAA
>NMRB01001930.1:95106-132589 GCA_002633025.1 Notospermus geniculatus | reverse complement strand
ACTACAGTCCGGCTGCCACAAAGTGCACTAGACATTCGCATTAAACCATTTCTGACAGCTAGGTACCCCTTTAACACCTGGATGGGGTGAGCCAATTGAGGTAAAGAGACATAGCCAAAAGTCTCACGCCGAGTGGGGATCCAACCAGAGACCTACTGATCGCTACAGAGACCCGAGCCACTACACCACAGCGGCTCCAAATTGACGACGTAGTCCTACAAACGACGCACGTGCGTTCGAAGGAAACGTTCTTGTTACGTTTCGTAACCCCTTCATTTCTAGTATCATTTTCGGTAGGTGTTAATTGCAGTCACCCAGAGGTTAACTTCTTGGACTTAGAAAAATATATATGGCTGACCCCGACCATAAACCTTTCGAGGGCTGATTTAGTCCCAACCTAACCTAACCCCCACCCAACCCTCCTCGTACCTCCTTTAGGCATATACATGTAGGCCTACCCCCATCCGCCCCTATAAAACCCTTTAAAACGCTTTGTACTTCTAGGTGATTGCGTTTATCATCTACCGATTTCAATAGAAGTTGTTGTGAGAACGCCGATAGGAATTCGGAAACATCTCCATCCGAACCGTGAGTTTGGAGGGGATTTCTTGGTAAGATGAAGAGATTTACCAAAATATAGGTCTATTGATGAATTCAAAGAATGTTGAGAAAAGAAGAATCTCTTCACTTCATTCAAGACAATTCTGATAAAAATTCTCGTAACCTTTCGTTGATACCTCCAAATTTATCCCTTTTCTGCCGAAAGTTCATTCACAAGAATCGTAAACGTGAATGGAGTCAATTTGGTGAAGGGTGCGTAACAAAGGCCTTATTTGGCCGGATCCTCGGGGGTCATCTGCAAGATCGTTGCTATTCTCACAGAAGAATCCTGCTCCTGTTGCCGTGAACTGGACTGAAGTGGACACTGACCTCTCCCCTCAGGTCATAGGACCTCCCATCCGCTATACTTGGCAGTACATTCGATTCACGTCGATCGCCTGGGAACGAGGTTGGTTGACATCCGGAGAGGTTCTTTTGGGTCGGAGTTCATGACCTGTGTCCCCAGAAGTTGCGCAATATGACAAAGATTCAGGTTCGTGTGCCGGCTTATTTGCGTATGAAGGCGTGAAGGGAATTAGTATTATCTCGTGGCATTATATAAAGACCAACCAGGGTCATGTTGGGCATATTTTCCGATTTGTAACCGAAGAGGCATGATGTTGACGACGAGTTTCACGAATTTTGCCAACGTGACGGAGGGAGACAACAATTCTACCCCATCAGCATTTCAGGACGCAATGTAAGTTTTTACCACTGTTTTTCAGTTTACCAGGCCTATAGACCGTTTTTAACCTACCTGGTTTGTATTTTGACACCTCTCATATTCGTTCATGATAATAAGCAAGAAGTCAATCTCCAGAATTCACGAATTTTCGACCCCAACCGGGGTCTTTTTCAAGTGGAACTTTACAATCTGAAACTCTAGAATCTGAAACTCTAGAGTTTCAGATTGTAAAGTTCCACTTGAAAAAGACCCCGGTTGGGGTCGAAAATTCGTGAATTCTGGAGATTGACTTCTTGCTTATTATCATTTTGTGTGTCAATTTTGTGCTATTCTGTATCTCATATTCGTTCAAATGCTCTTACATCGGGCACAGCATATATACATTTTTTTTTCGTTTTTATATTTTCCTGGCCCGCCGCTACAAATGTGAATTTTGTCATTTTCGATGACAAAATTACTTTGAATAATGTTCGGTTGGTTTTCCACGAACAGACGATTGATATAGAATTAGTTTCAAAAGGCAGACGTTTTCTGACGCTGGCTAGCGACTGGTAAAAAACTCTAAAATGTCGTCTTCGTATGAATTCGCTGTCGTAATGCTCCGTCTTCGATCTTGTTGCTCATCCACTGCCGTAGGCAAGATAAGCTAGGAATCCACTGCTGCGGATTTTCTGCTGACTTTTGCAACCTGCTACCTGTGATTGAATACGATCGCAAGAAACTGATACCGGTCGCCGACCGATTGCCGACTGAAATTGACCACACTATCTTCGCCACTGGAAATCACGTCTAGCGAGTCCACTACGGCGATCGAGTGCCCAGTTGCAAAACAAGTCACAAAGCAAAATCAGGTTGAAAATCAATGGTGGATTCCTAGCTTTCGACTGATTTCACAATAACCGCTGCGTTTTTTGGGGCAAGAGATGTCTGCGTTGGGTTGGGCTACCGATGTGCCGCAGGCTTCAGCTATAGGTCCAGGATGATGTCTCTGATAGTTCCTGCAGGGTCAGCAGACTTGATGATTGCTTGACATCAGGTCCCGTCGATGGCAGGGTTCAAAAAAGGATCCTTTTTCCGTGGTGTTCTCGACAATTGAATTAATCAATGGATGTAATTTGGCATCAATGTTTGCGTCATATCAGACAACGTTAATAGTCTGATAATTGCACGTATTCACACGTAAGTTAACAGCTTAAGCGTAAATATGTTTAGAATAAAAGATCTCTTAACTTTAGGCGTAAATAGAAAAAGTGCAGGGTTCTAAATTCCAGGAAATCCGACCGGGCTACCAAGGTTAAATTCTTCCCAGAAATCAGGAACATTTTTTTCTTCGGGGGTGACCCTGAGCAGTTGCAAAGCAAATTCAGGTTGAAAATCACAGATGGATTCCCCGCTTTAAAAAGCCAGCAGCACCACCGAGCATGCAATATCGGCTTTGACGTCAGGTGTGCGCTGGACAGCGATGCGTGGAATCTTCTCGTCAGCGGTCCTCGCCCATTTGTCAACTATACACCAACCGACATCGCTTAGTCTACGGTGGCTGGCGAGAAGATCGGTGATGAGCAGATCGCTTGTGATTTCGCCTGGTGTGCAACTGGCTTTAATGTGGGACACTTTTCCAGTACTGCCGTGTTTTTCCCCGACAGAACGCAAGGCTTCGCCTGACATCGGTGAAAAAAAACTGATGATTTCGTCAGAATATCTTGTCGCACCCACCCAGCCACCCTTTTTCTAAAGCAATGGCCTAAAGTTGCCCTCGCGTTGCCCTCTGAACTCCTGAGGGTAACGAGTTCTGTAAGGGTCAGAGCGACCTTACAAACGGAAGGTGACCTCCTGTTCCGATGCTGACAGGTCACCGAAAGGTCCGAAAAACTCTACGTACCGCACCCATGATATAAATAGTATTACATGTCCAAGCTCATCTGGTCACCGGGGTTACTTATCCCCCACCCCCCGAAGGCTAACCGTCTGCGACCCCTAACTTGACGCCTGTGACCCCACCATGCCGGTTATCCATATGACCTTACGAGCGAGGTCATGGAGCTACACGCCGTAGTTTCATTGTGCGGGGGCCAATTGTATCGCGGATGAAACCCTGTCCATTTTGCCACTTGCTGGAAATAGTTCGCTTTGTCAGGGTGGGAATTTCGGGGTCACAGTTAAGGTAACCTGTGGGACATTCTGGTCGTGTGGTTAGGTAATAAGCAATAACAATACAACTTAACATATATGTATATCTAAGGTGCGGTAACAAATCGGACTGTGTTTTTTTGTTTTTCCTTCATGGATAAGTTGATATAACCGACATGTGCTTTTCAAGGTTATCGCTGTATTTGGCTGTATTTTATCGGGGGTTTGTCGGAAAATGGATGATACGCTGAATGTTCAACGGAGAAAGTTGAAATTCGATAAGTTTATTGTCTTTCATGGGTTGGAAGTAACCTCCGGGGCAAGTGTGACGTCTGCCAGGGTTTCTGTGTGTCAGTGTTTCCCCTTATTGTTTGGAAACGCTGGTATATAGATCATCATGTTTCTCTGTGTGCCCCTATTGTCAAGTCGCCGCTTATTCCGTCAGACAACACGAGGGGAACACTCACAGATGGGGAACATTCAAAAACGTTACACATTGCCTCCCGTTTGAACAAAACTTGAAGCTTTCCAGTCAAATATGGCGAAGCGTTGCATTCTACGATTCTTTCCGTTCCGACGTGTCTAGACACAAATATACAACCTTGTTCCAAAGGTCCTCTACAGGTAAACTGTCCCTAAGGTAGTTAACATTGTTGCCGATGACGTGTCCCCGCGTTGGCCTCTAAACTCTCACCTTATCATCGCAATGTTGAAAAATGGACGCACACATTGTGCCCTTACTTTAACCTTCATCTTGTTGATACCCCTCGCATTTAGAATGTGATCCCAGACAGGAACAATGGACATTTTGTCTATATAATCGTAACTATCGCAGATTCACGCGTGACTATCCCGAATTTGACCCGACATTGCCTCACTAATGGACAAAGAAACTGCGCGCGTGTCGCCACGCCTATTTTTGTTTCTGGGTTCGTCCGGTGAACGAATTCGATGACTGTGTTCGAGCGGTCAATCTTTTGGCTGACCCCTGCCCTCAGACATAGGGCGTGCGCAGGTAGCGACAGAAAGCTTCCTTTATGAACGGAGTGTGACGTCATTAGGGAGGTTTCCCAAGCGCCCGGTTAGGCCCTGATGACGTTTATCTATTGTTTGGGTATACCCACACAATAGATAAACGTTGTCGTTGGGCCGAACCGGGCGCTAGCGAAACCTCGCTAATGTCGTATCCTTTACTTGTACGTTTATCGTTCATTTTCTTAACGTCTCTAATGTTGTAGCATTTCCGTCCGATCAGCTGATTCGGATACCAGTCCATTATCCGACAGTTAGTGACGTTCGTTAATGGATGTTGAAGTCAATGTCGAGGGACACCAATGACCCTAGATAGGCCTATAATCCGTTGACACATTTTCCCGCCGGGGGTCAATTTTCAGCCCCACCAGCGTTTGCCGACAATAAATTTCTCGGACAAAATTAATAATTTATGATTTCGTTCTCAATGAACGAATATCTACTATCAACTTCATTCATAATCGTCCATTGACTGAGTTGGGTCCCACAGGTCACGGACTCCCAGAAGAGGTGAAATTCCTCCGATAGATCGTCACTCGAGTGTGACACAAACAACTTTTGTCATGACTTGACCAGTGCAAGTAACGAAAATTCTCAGGCCAAGGGGTAGCATCCCCCTCGGGGTCGCGCCCCTGTCCGGACTTGTCAAACTGACCTCGGTACCGCCCTTTGGTCACAGGTTGATGGGTGGGACATCACACAGATGGCCCCGTAGTCATCGGCCATAGCCCTAAATCTCCATACATCGTCAATGGATTGACTGCCGCCGTCTTCAGCGCAATTTTCATTTTTTTCAATCCCGGATTCGTCCGAACCTTATTCGCCCGATCTTTCTTTTGCCAAGTGCCATGTTAGCACTTCTTGGGCGTTCACGACGATTAACCGAACCGGTTGGAGCAAAGGTCCTGAAACACGCCCTTCCAGAAGCGTTCCGTCAGTCGAATTTTCTTGGCCAGCCACGACGATCGAATCGGTTAGAGCATTGCTCCAGAAACATACCTTTCGGAAGCTTCCCGGTAGTCGAATCCTCTTAGCCCTCTCCAGCACGTCCGAATCAGTAGGAGCATAGCTTCAGAAAACCACCCATGCAGAAGCTTTCGTCTGTCGAATGTTTGGGTGTCGATTCAGTTTTCAGACCCTCCTGCAACTACCTAGACCACGCTACCTCACACGTCACACAAGGTTTAATCACAACTTTAAACCCGTGTAAGAGATAATCCAAGTCAATTTTTGAGACCTTCTAACCTTCTTACATTTACAGCATAGCCAATGGTAAAACAGTGCAATTCCTGTTCTCCAACTTCGTTGCTCCACTTCTACTGATGATCGCCTGCAATGGTATGTGGAAGTCGTACAACTACAGCATGAAGGACTTCTCTTGTAGTCTCCCGCTACCGCCAGGAAACTTCGGCTTTCCCTTCCTTGGAGAGACGTTGAACTTCCTTCTAGAGGTGAGCAACGACTTTTCTTCCAGACTTTCTTTCTATTCAGTCCGTGGTACACATGCCATGCCAGTTTTTGGACATCAGCCGTCATTATTTGTTGTTGTTTTGAGAAAGAAGAGTGACTTAAAAGCGAACTTGTTGTTGTGTTCAGATAGAAGACATGAGAGCTAACTTGCCGTGTCGAGAGAAGACTTGAAAGCCACTCTTGTTGTGTTTAGATAGAAAATTTGAAAGCCAACCTTTCTTGTGTTCAGAAAGAAGACATGAAAGCCAACCTGTGTTCAAATAGAAGACTTGAAAGTCAACGCTTAATGTTTCAAGAGAGAACACTTACATGTAGGCCTACTTGAAAGCCAACTTGTTAGGTTGAGAGAAGACTTGAAAGCCAATTTAATATTGTGTTCAGAGATAAGACTTGAAAGCCAACTTCTGGCTACAGTAAGGGGATGGAGTCTATCTACTAGGCTGTTTCGGAAAGAGGTAGCGTTTTGAGGAAAATGACCCTGTGTACCTCTTGTTTCTTCAGGGCAGCAAATTCTACAAAAGCAGGCGGGAAAACTTCGGCAATGTCTACAAGACGCATCTTCTCGGACGACCGACGATCCGTGTCATCGGTTCGACCAATGTCCGGAAGATTCTCAACGGCGAGAACTCAATCGTGACGACACACTGGTCAGCGAGTACCCGGATGATTCTCGGCGAAGGTTGCCTGTCACAGTCAGTGGGCTCCCTCCATCGGCGGCGAAGGAAACTAGTTGCCAGAGCATTCTCGCACGATGCTCTGTTCTCATACGTCAAACCGATGCAGAAGATCGTCAAGTCGCATATCGAGAGATGGTGCTTTGACGGCGTAGTTTTGGGTTATCCAGAATGCAGGAATTTGACTTTTGCCCTTGCTGCCAAGATCCTTCTCGGCTTCAATCTCCGTCCTTCTGAAATTGTTTCCATGCTGCACGTCTTTGAGGACTTCTCTAAAAATATCATCTCGATACCGATCCAGTTTCCTGGCAGTGGACTCTCAAAGGTGAGAAAATATCGCGTTGGTCCTTTAAAGGAGCACGGTGTGCGATCTCTTAGCGGTATTTTGACAGCCGACGTAGAGGGAGCCATCTAGCGACAGCAATACGAACTACACAAACGTAGTACATCGAGTCCATTCGCCGACAATGGAGAGTTTTCGCAAAGTCCCCGAAACGCCAACGCGAACGCCAATCGCATTGTTCGATGCCACGAAGAGAGCGCCGAACAAAAGGATAGACGTTCGCGTTGGCGTTTCGGGGGCTTTGCGAAAACTCCCTCTGTTGGAGAGTGGTGCGCACGGCGATGGTGGCGCCGGCTGTCGAGAAAAAGTGGCAATACCGGGCTCCTTTAAGTTCTTTCCGCAGCCTCCCAATGCGCAGTTCATCCGTCTTTGATCGCCGCTCGTCGTCCGTCGACGCTCGACGTTGCTCAGTCGAAGCTGGCGATTGATTTCGGGCTCACCCCACTCATAAACTTTTTATATCGTGTTTTAGGGCTTAAAAGCGAAGAAGATCCTCCTGGAGCAGGTCGGCAATTGCATCAAGAAGCGAGAAGAGGACGGCAGTTGTCAATCATACGACGATGCTTTAACCCTCCTGCTGAACGAGAGAAGCGAACTCAAATTGACCACCGACGAACTGAAGGAAATCGCATTGGAACTACTCTTCGCTGGCCACGAAACAACTGCGAGCGCCGCGTGCACTTTGTTGATGCAACTAGCCAAACACCCAGCGGTTGTAGAAAAGATCCGGGCGGAGCTCGAGGCGAACGGATTGTCCGAGTCGGACCAACTGAGCTATGACGTCATCAACAATTTAAGCTACGTCAATAATGTGGTGAAGGAAGTGTTACGTATATCACCCCCTATCGGTGGAGGGTTTAGAAAGGCTTTAAAGACTTTTGAACTTGACGTAAGTATTCGTGGCTCTCAAGATCCAAACTTTTAGCAATTTTCGGGATTCCTAGTGGCCTCACGGCAACTCTAATCTATTAGTTAAGGGGCACATTATTCCTTTCCTGCGCTAAATATTCCGGCGTTGAGGGAGACCTCTATTGACGATTTTGTTGAACTACCGCTTATCAACCTCGCCCCATGTAGATCAATTGTCGTTCCTTGGGTATCCACGCATGCATTGCATTGCATTGTAATCATTCATTCTCCAACACTGGGGCGAACGGCAACACTACGGTATTGGAGAATGATGCCATCACGCCGGTGGCGCCGGCTGTCGACAAAAAGTGGCACTATCGTGGCCCTTTCAATCATGGCTTCCAGAGGAAGGGAAGACCATCCTCCCGCATTTTGCTGCTATGGTGATTTGACGATGCGTTTTTTCTTTCATTTCGCCACAGGGTTACCAAGTTCCAGCTGGTTGGACCATCATCTATTCCATCCGGGACACGCAGGAGACAAGCAGCATGTTCAGTGACGTCACAGACTTTAACCCCGACCGCTGGACAGACTTCAAAGGTCACATGACACAGGATGAGCGGTACCAGTATCTGCCGTTTGGTGGCGGGAACAGGTCATGTATCGGGAAGGAATTTGCCAAGCTGTTTTTGAAAGTCATGACGGTGGAAATTTCTCGGACGTCGACGTGGGAGTTACAAAATGAAAATCCTGAAATCAGACATCTTCCGGTGCCCCATCCGAAAGACAATCTCCCTATCACAATTTCTCAGTTGCCAAGTTTCAGAAACAGATCTTACACCGTGTAGTGTCATCTCAAAACACTCTTTCTGATCTCCGGGGATGAACACTGCTGCAGCAATAGCACCACTGTCAAAAGTCATGAACTACATGTACGCTTCTCGCGAAGAAACATTTCGAGAGCTAATTTATTCACACGACTCAAGATCTCATTGGCGGAGCTGATGGCGTGATTGCAATGGACCAATCCCGATAAAGAATACATGTATATCGCGCTTGTCTTGTCTTGTCTTCCCGCAAATTCAAGTCGTTGAATATTTACAAATGGCGCGTTCGACTGGCATTTGTTGAAAAATTGATGTATTTACCCGGTGAACACTAATATCTATTACCGTATTTATTTATTTTCTAATATGATGTTCGTCCGAAGAACGTCAGCCCTGATCGTAACATCGGGGTCCACGTCCAAAGCTGCTATCCAGCCAAATATAATCGTTCCATTTTTTGTTCTTATTTTTTGTTTTGTTTTTTTTCTCAGGAGAACAGCTGATTTGATTTTCATAATTTGAAAGTCGTGTTGCGGCTTTGACTTTGCGAGCCATAGGCCGACAGCCCCATCCACACTCGCAAATGTTTGATCAAATTTTCAGGTTTAGAGCGTACAAATTCAGGGCCCACGGCTTCCGTGTAATGCTCTCCGTGCAAGCCCTTATTCATACAATCATACATTATGTATTCTAAAAATCTGATCACATATTTATCAGCGGCGGGGGAGGGGGCAGACTTTTAGTCCACCATAGTCGATCGGACGTTGTGATATTGTTAGTCATGGAGGCGCCTTCGCAGGTCGCCTTCATCATTGCAATTCTGACCAAAAGTAGATTTTGGCCAATCTAAAATCTGTATTTTTTATTTATTTTTTTCACTTGACCGCAACTACCTCATCGTTTGAAATAGCTATTTGTAATTTATATCGATGCAAAGGGCTAGAGGGCCTTCATTTATTATTTAATAAGTTATTGTAATGTACATTGTACATATTTGAATGTTTGTAGCTTGTGATGTCCACTGAAGGGATAGTCTTGGTCACCCGGCCGCTGTTGCGAATGTAGGGAATCGCACAGGAGCAACATTGCGGAGCAAAACGGCTGGCTGCGCGAGACTACCGAAGATAAGACTTCATTTCACGCGCAATGCAACTTCTTTTTGTGCGTAAGATGTAATATTGTGATACGTATGATTGTGTAATACTGGATGCAACGTAATATTATTCCACCTGTGTGTTGGTCAAAGGGTAATAATAATATTGTATCTTTGGCAAATTCTTCTTTCTGTTTTTTCTTTTTCTAGAGGTAGGCCCTCATGCTGGCATCAAAACGTTTCATTGCGTACATGCATTATTATTTGGATGATTATGCCATTCAGAGCATCATGATAAGTTTTAAAGGCACCCTCCTCATGGGCATTTTGATGTGCTCATTACACCGGTTGGTCGGCATGAGAACTCTGATATAAATTACACTAAACGTCAACTTTTGAGACAAAATCAGCAGGTTTTCAGTCGCTAGCGCCACCTGTGATAAAGTGACCGCCCTGATTTGACCCTAACAGCCAAACTCCTCCGCAGTGCCGTGTCGTTCTACATTTTATGATGCTCCACAGTAAGGTGATACCGTCTGACCTTTGCGTAGGAGTTTGCCTAGTAGCTAGTTGCCTAGTCCCCGGGCCTAGGCCCTTTATGGCATGATTCAGATGCTGGCAAGAATGGTGTCGTCGGCGGTAGAGTTATAGTCTGATTCCGACAGATGGCGGGCACAGTCAAAGAGCGCCAGCGCCGTCTGAAGTCAGGCAGTGGAATCAGGCTGTTGACATACGAGGTAAGGTCATGTGTAGAGGCCCTTTAAAATTCAAACATCGGAAGGTTGGCAGTTTTATGTACAGGATCCTGGTTGCGCAACCTCTCATCCTGCACCACGTTCGAACTCCAGGGGAAAACAATGGCTTTCTTGAACTGTGACGCATGATGTCCCAATTACCTAGGACTTTATACCGCCAAGAACCAATCACTGGTCGAGATTTCCGTTTCATGTACGTGACATACACCACAATAAAATAAAGGCCGGCCGAAGTAAATTTTTGGAAGAAATACCCCTATAACAAATGAAATTATTTAACAATTGGTCTTGGCGGAGAAGGAGATGAGGGACTTTTACTGCCAAAGGGTTGCGGCACTGCTCTAGAAATTGTGAACAACTCCTTCCTTCAATATGAAAGTGACGTGGCACCGTAAACAAGAATGGTTTTATCCCTGCAGCAGCGACACCAATTGACGGTGGCCAAAGTTCCCCTATTATAGGCCTCGGGAAACAAACAATTTTCTTTTCCTGTTCGGCCTAGTTCTGATAAAAGCGAAGAACCACAACAAATATCAATCAGCTGATAGATAGTCAGGGCCAGTGAGCTTTACTATCATTTTCAGGACTTCAAAATGCGCACTATGGAAAGAGTTTGCACGATTTTTGTGGCCGCTTTGGCTTTTGGATGCTTCGAGATTTGCGGATTTAATTTTGGCGATACAGGAGGACAACACGTTTTTCCGACGACCCCTAAGCCACCTACGCCTACGCCTGATCCTGGTAATTCTCTGCTAACTTCCGTTTTAAACGTCAAAACGAATGTTCGACCGACGTGGACGGTCGCGCGGTCGGTCGTCCGTAATGCAAAATGGTCAAAGAGTGTGCAGGCCTTCTTTATCATGTTTACAATGTATATACATGTGCATGTACAATATCTTTTTTGTCCCCTCCTGTCAATTTTGCCTGGTCTCCATTATGGTGAAAATCTTGGCACGGAGGTACAGGACTTTTTTGGGTGGTCGTATGTACGTCAACAAATAGTTTTGGGAATACGATGTGGTTGTGTAAAATACGCGATGCATTATGGGATTGAAAACAATTTTTTTATATTTCTGATACGAAACATTATAGGCCTAACTACCATTTATAGGCCCTTTGCATTTGATATGGACGAGTGAAGGACAGTGTTTCATACTGACCCTAAACGTTTGACACAGTTTTTTGCCGCCTGGACGTGTTAATTGAAGTTCATTATCAATGTCAAATGAAGAAACGTCTAGTTAGATATGATATTGGGCATTGTCTCTGCCGAAAGATTACAAAGGCTTTTTGAACCTCAGGTTTTTAGGATATGAGGCCAGGCCACAGACTCAACCTTCGAACCGCATTCAATGGTCAGGAGCATTTTGGTGTCAATCGTCACATTTCCTTCGACACGCGCCTCTGCTGCACGAAAATGTTAGCATTTTGCCAAACTGTCATATTGTGAGCCTATAAGGCTTCCTTTACATTGAAGTATACGGTATACGAAAACGCCGGTTAACAATGGCTTCACGGTGGTGAATCCTTGGAATGCCTTTGTTAACCGGTGTTTTCGTATACCGTATACTTCAATGTAAGGGAAGCCTTATGGACCAATCAACGATTGCTTATCAATCAATCGGCATAGTTATGCTGGAGTGGAAATGTTGATGGCGAACTGTCATTGTGTTGCAGTGACATCACGAATAAATTTGCATAAAAATTATTGGGCTCGATGAATTATTTTTTGCTTTAATTTGTAAAGAATAAAATTCCACAATGCCATGTTGAAAACAGTAAATTAGACAAAATGGAAAATGCCATCACGCGTTCAATTCTTCAACAACTTTTTTTTCAGATTTGGAAGTTCGTCAGTTTTTCGACACGTTGTGTGAGGAAAGACTGAATGATCAGATCGAAGAAGAGCTGAAAGCCAGCCATCTTTACTTGTCTATGGTGAGTTTGTCTGACCCTTGCTGCCAATTTGCATGTTTTAATGGCGGGCAGAGAAAAGCTTATATAGCTAACGTAGGCCTATGTCATTACGAGGCCTGAACTCTGAACATACGCCATCCACCGCAGTTCGCGGATGTTTTGGTTTTAGTACTTGTCGTTTTTATTATGACCCAAATATTGTCAAAACAAGCCTATGATAAATACATGTACTACACAAGCTTCATCCCGGATATTACGTAGAAGTAGGCCTAAGTTGTTCATCAAGAGCGCATATACCTGAGTATTTTTTTTTCTTCAAAACTGAACAGGCCGAGGCTATATAATTCAGCTTTACGCCAATAAGTGAAAGATGCAGACGTGTAATGGTGGTCCAAATCCTCGAAATGAATGCTACTGCAATTACCGAGTGTTCCTTCCCAATGACCGGATGTTGTTGCAGCCAACAGTACAAAGACGGACTAAGGTCTCCCAAGCAATGCCGTCTCTTCGAACTGGAGGCATTTACTGCGCATTATTGGAACCTTTTCGAGTTCTGAATTCTGAATTCATTAATGAAGATCAAGATCTTATCATCAATTCGAAGCTTATCAAACCTCTCTCTCTTTATCCGCAGTCGTATTTCTTCTCCCGCGCTGACGTCGCCCTTTTCGGCTTCCATAAATTCTTCAAGAAGATGTCGGATGAGGAACGCGGGCATGCGCAGATGCTAATGGAATATGTAAACAAGAGAGGCGGCACCGTCACCATGGATTCCTCATTGACATTCCACCGATATAAGGAGGTACAGCTGTTTGTGCCTATTGATCTACCTCGTTCCCACAGGTTGTCAACTCTGATCGTCGCGAGCGACAACCAATAAGAAACAAACGGCCCCTGGCGACGAGGTTTACAGATCAGATTCGCGCTGGCGGCCATATTGGATCAATGCATAACAACTGCTGGCGACGAGCTTATCTACAGATCAGGGGCTATAGCCCTATTTATGAAGCCTTCGCAACATTGCGTGAACGCAAGTCTATTGTTTGGCTGCACATGCCATATTGTTCACTGACTGCCTTACAAAAGATTTGCGTGAAAGTTGCGAAGGCTTCATAAATGTGGCCCCAGACCCGCTGGCGGCCATGTTGGAACGATGCCACTCCGGACAACTGCTGGCGACGAGTTACCTACAGATCAGATTCGCTGGCGGCCAAATTGGATCGATGCCATGACAACTGTCGATGTTGGGAGCGTCTCCTAAACTCTCTTTTCTCCACTGATTTTGCTAATGTAACCTTCCTTTTCCAGCTGTCGAGTGGAGATTGGAACAGCGCCCTTCACGCGATGAAGACAGCCATGAAAATGGAACACCATGTCAACAGGCACCTGAAAGAGAGGGTCCACAAATGTGCCATGGAACATGATGACTTCCACGTTAGTGTCCACTTTTCATGTCACTCCGCCTGTCTCTCCCAAAGTTGTGGGTTTGATTTCTGACAAAGAGACACCTTTCTTAGACAACGAAGATTTCCACCGGGGCTCCTGTTTCCTTCTACGTTATGCATAAAATCTTTTTTGCAGAGCCATAATATCATAGGCCTATTTGGTGTTCAGCTCGCGAATCAGTATTTTCTGGTGTTAGAAAGGTTTAGATTATCTACAAATTCTCTGCCTACACCTTATGACGAGCCCTACGTACCCGTATTTTAGAACGGGATAAAGCCTTGCACATGTACTTTAATCCAAAAGTTATAAGGCAAGCTTATGGATTTTTGACTTTATTGATATCTGTATCACGTATTGACCAAAAATTCATAAGCGAGCGACGTACATGTACATGTATGACTTTAATAGAAAATGCATTAGCTCGATACGTCGTACGTGACACGGATCGACGATACGGAGCCTTGCTGAAAGTCCCTATATCCTAAACTTACTTGCTTACTTTTTCAGCTACAAGACTACATCGAAAGCCATTTCCTAACGGAACAAGTGGATTCCATCAAACAGATAGGCGATTACATCACAAAGATGGAGAGGCTGGGAACGGGCATTGGTCTTCACATGTTCGACAAGGAACTCCAAGATTGAGAAGAAACTGGACAATATTTAGACTGAAATCAGATCTCATTGTTTACAAACTGATATAATAATTCGTCAAAACGAGATCAATTTTGATTAAGTTCAGTTCGTGTGAATTGGTGTTAAATCACTTTCACTGTCGTGGCCATTTTTTTTCAAAAATGAAAAAAATGTACAAGTAAAAAAGTTCAAAATCAATCTTAAACCCATCACGTCTGTATTCATTGGAAAGCTCTCAGTGAGTCCTTTCCGATAAATACCTATGTCATAGTGTTTCTCTTAGATTACAAGGATTTGGTAGATTTGTCCATTTCAATGAAATCGGCACTGCAGTGAAAGGCTAAAAATAGATTTTAGTCACAGAGGATTGAATAGTCATAAATACATAGATCGATGTCAAATTTCTTTGTTTACCCACTGATGAGGTGTAGTTTATTATCATCTGGTTCCCTTGGTAATTTTGTAGTCAACTTGGCAGTGGCACTGTTCACAGGGGATGCACCTACAACCTCGCCCCACGAAAAGAAGTTGTCAGCCTGTCGTCCAACAGGAGTCACTCCCGTCCAATTCAATGCTTAGCGGCCCCATTCATGGTTGACTGAGCACCAATCAGGAGAACTTTATATTGTATTAGTCCGAAAGAACTTTGCTGCCGTCTTTTGGCAATAAGCGAGGCTGGCTGCTCCCCCTTGTGGGTGAGGTTGAGGGAAACGATCCCTGGGGACGAGTTGTACCAAGAAGAAAGGAATAAGATTGTCCATATGTAAAAATTGCTATACATGTATATGTGTTGACAGCCACACCCATAGGAGCGGGAGGGTTGGTTAGGCCCCGGAATTGCTGTGAATAAGATGGCTTGCTGTGACTATCTGAATTGACTATTTGACGTGTGATATCGCAAAGAAAATGTTCATAATAACTACTGATTAAATTTTGATTAAAAATATGATATGGCAGCACAGGTGTTCTTTCTGTTCGTTACAGAGATCAAGGTGAAATGTACTACTCCAGCCAAAAGTAAATGCCAAACACTATTTTTGCACGACTATCAGATATTGCGCGTGGAGGGTGGCCTGATTTGCTGGCGATTCTTCCTACGGACAACAGATGGCAGTAAGGTGCACCGCATTCGGGCGCATAGTTCCACGATCACTTCAGAGATGGCGACACCATTCACCGATCGCCAACACGAGGAAAACCTTCTGGCAGTAGGGGAAAAAGCCAATATTTTGGAACGTCCCATTAAATCGGTACGATACCGAAATTTTGGGACGAATGCCACGCCGCCTACAGGCCTAAATCCCTTCAACTCTCTCTTTATACCTGACTCAGAAACAAAGGCATTGGGCTGTGTTCCCGCCAGAATGATGAGTCAGCACTTGTTTACAATCAAGGTAGATAGGGATCCTTCCTTAATTCGCAGCGCTCGTTCGAGTACGTCCGAAAATATTGGGATGATTGCTTTGTTAATGAGAAATGCCTCCTCCCGTTAGTGACATAAGGCCTCCTGCGCAAACAGATTTGAGAGAGCGCATTATGAGGTTGCTTTTGGAAGTTACTGTGCGAAGTATACTACAAAGCTGTGTGACGCGTTTTCCGATTTATCCATAGGAATTTGAGTTATGACGGTATTTAGTTCGATTTTGGGATATGTCAATTACGAGAGCTACGTCAATAGAAGACCCGAGTGAGATATCTCAATGCATGCGGAAAAAGGTAGTGTTCACTCTTATATCCATGACTATACAAAGCATGCAACCTGTATGTCTCTAACTCGTGTTCTTCTCAGTGTAGTCCTTGAGATAATTGAAGTCTTTGAAATGATTGCAACTAGGCGGCGTTGCCATCGTTCCTATATTTTGGTATCGTACCTATTTTATGGGACGTTCCAAAATATTGGCTTTTTCCCCTACTGTCTGGAAGAGGTGTGGTCATGCTCAGCGGAGCATTTTAATTCTGATGCAGGTTCTATTGCTGACCTGTTGTAAAAAGTTCAATGGATAAAGATGACGAAAATAACAATACGCTCAATTGTGAGTCAGGTGGCTGAGCTATTAAAAGCGTTTTTTCCACGGTAGGCCTACAATATTATTGCACAATATGGGGTCCAGAATGGGTGTCATCTGCTTCTGGCATAATGGATGGGAGAAAGATTGGCAATAATATTTCCCATTTTGATCCTCATATTGTGCAATAATATTTGCACGTGGATAGGCCGCGTCTACCGTCCGCCTGTATTATGTAATTCCCACTGGCGGGACGTGACGCGAAGCATATAGAGCTTCGCCAGTAGTTCAAACAGGTGGGTCGTTTTGCACATTCCGAGACCACGACGGACTCGACTTCTCTGGATTCTATACTGGAAAGGACACAAAAGTTTAATACTGAGTGAGTAAGTAAGTGACAGATGTTAGTGTTTTTCCTCCGAATTCTTCCCTCTTGATAAGATGAGAACTTTCATGTGTAAACTTTGCGAAGTGCCGACTCACTGCTGCATGAACAGCAGAAGTCATGAACAAGTAGGGTCTTGATCTGTGCGAAGAAAGTGTGAGGTCCTGGGGCCGTATTCATAAAACATCTTAAGTGTAAAATTTCCCTTATCTTTTGTTTGGAACAACAGTTTAAAGGGAATTTTACACTTAAGATGTTTTATATGCATACGGCCCCAGAGGTTTTTTAGTGAAGGAGCAATATTTTGGGGTCAAGTAGAGTGTAGCGGGCCAACGGTGGGAAGTGACACATTATTCCGGCGCGTGCACACACTCAGTGCACTTCCCACAGCTTGGCCCGCCATACTCTACTTGCGCCCATTTCAACGCCCCTTAGTATCTTTATCAAGCAGACATTTTAAGTGCCTCTTTCCATTTCAGCGACAACTTGCGCCCGATACTGGGCCTACAGGCGCGTCAGCGTGGTGAGATGAGGGCACCGACGATTTGTGCCGATGCGATGACCTTCTCAGCGTTGTGCGGTGTTGGCAGCGACGATTTGCGACACCATCAGCGTGATGAGATGAAGACACGGGCGCTTTCCATCTCAGAAACGTATCCTAGCGCCGAGTATTTCTGGTTACATGCCCTGAGATTTAGCCAATCCATCGACTCTGACTGAGATGGGGTGTAACGATCAACCTGACCCAACAAAGTGTGATACAGACTCGCGACAGACTGTACTCCCCGACCCAGTTCATCGACACAAAACGGAGAAGACTTGTTATTGAAGATTTAGAAACCTGGGGTGAAATGAAAGCTTGCGTTAATCGCTGGACCCTCACTGGCACAGCTCAGAAGAGATGACAGACTACTTTTGCCCTTGCAAACAAAAATATGTACATGTAAGTAGTGAGCTATATTGTGCAGGTCCGGATCCAGGGGGCGCCCCCCCTCCCCTATTTTTGGCACAGCAATGATTTTTTAGCCGGAAAAATTTCATCAGATAAAAATTCGAGTATTTTGCCAGGAAGATGCACCTAAAGCACTATTAAACTGTCAAATTTTTCTGGGGGACGACCCCCAGACCCCCCTCTTGGGCTTCGCACTTTCGGTGTTCGCCGCCTCCGTCGACCTACGCCCCCTTTCTGTCAATCCTGCATCCGGCCCTGATTGTGAATGGTGGTATTCCCATTTCTCACACACCCTATGGAAAGAATTTGACGTAGACGTCTCTTCTATCTTTTCAGTCAGCCAGTAAATGTGTCTGCATGATGTAGGCCTACCTCGGTCGGTGGAGATTCCAAGTGAGCGAAGTCGGGGCGAAACGCCTAAATTCAAGACTGCGTTTGGCATGTTTGGAGGCATTTGCGGATGCAGTGTGCCGTCGGGAAGGTGGAAAATGTGGATTACTTGCTGTATACGAATATTCTATGACGTGGATAACGATACGGGAGGAATCATCCGACAGGACGGGAGGTGAGGTGAAGACATGTGGATTTAAATTCTATCAGGATTATGTGTTTTCCAGGAAGTGTGCTGACTTTGACTTTGACTTTGATATCTCAACGAAGTTTGATTCAGACGTTCGGAGACTTGAAGTCCTCCACAATCTGCACATCAGAGAAGCCCTCGCCGAAGACATGGAAACGAGTAGGACCATTTATTGTAGCCCCTTGCACTGTCAATACAGAACACCATTTTGCACTGGTCTTTAACTTGGGGGTGAGTAATGGTGTTCCTGGAATTTATTTTGTCTGGTTATGTCCGGTGCACAAGCCCATCTTTCTCTTTTTCGCACTAACATGATTCCGTGGTGGCAGAACTGAATGAAATATTCATTGGAAAAAAATACAACACTTCTGAACCGAAAACCTCCCCTAAGTTTCAAGATACGTTATCATTTTCTTCAATATTCATTCTGTTCTGTTTGCACTTTCAGTTTCAGCCACGAAATGGACAACTGTGCGTGTCTATTGATGAAAAACATGCTCCTCAAGGACGTAACGTTCCTCAAAAGACAGTCAAGAAAATCACCATCCTCCACCAAGATGGCGCGAGGCCCGCCAGCGCCACCCACGGCAGAATGACAAACTACAACAGGCCTTGATGCCGCCTTCATTTTTCTCCGCAATTTTTTTTGATGAAGGAGAATCTGCATCTAAATCACACATTTAGAACCAGGTTCCGCTTCTTTTTTCGTAGGCCTACTTTTCGNTCAATCATGGCAGTGTTTCGGTAGTGTATCCGCCCTAACTGGGCTGGCTGGACAGGCACATGGATAATCCCGATTGTCTGACGTCATAGGCCTACCTCGATCCACAACAGAGGAAAAAGTAGTGCGAAAGTATTTTTCGTCTAAAACAATGGAATTCTTGGGAATCTCGGATCACCCTCTCAGCAATTTCGTGTTTATTTCATATAATGAACATTGAGTTGACATTTTTTTCCTGCCAGGAACACTATCAAAATGTAAGTGATGATTCCTGTTCGTCGCACCGAGTTTGGATGTGTTTTTGTCGGTTGAAATGGCCATTTCTGCTGTTCATCGGCGCCAACAATGGAAAGTCCGGAACACACACGTGTGTTCCGGAAACATTTATCACCCTCCCGGATCGCCCGCTCAGTTGAACGGAACACCCTCTTCACAATTTCATGTATATTTTGCAAACTAGTTGACGGATTGAGATAAAAACAGCCAAAAACATTCTTTAGATGACAAGTAATGCATCAGGTTTGTCCCGCTCAAATCGGACAGTTCTTTTCGGCAAAAATTGGCACTTTAAGTACGACTTGCTCGGATCTCACGGAGCCTTGGTATATGATAAAATAAAGTGTAAGGCATGCTTATATCCTGTTCTTCCTCTATAATGAGAGACTTTACTGCCAATAGAGGGGGTCCTAGAGCGTCACAAATTTTTGACGTCACAGACGTAAGCCGTGATGGTCTCCACACAATATAGTCTGGTTCCCGAACCCACCACCAGGGCTAAGAGGCGGTGGGTTAGGGAACCAAACTACACACGATATAGATGACGTCATGCCTTGTGTTCTTCTCTGTGACGTCAAATTTCATGACGTTCTAGGACGCAAATTAGTGGCGGCCTCTAACGGCAGGAAAGTCTTCCACTGTTACATGTATGTAAAGACAGATTAATCAAAAATGCAAAATAAAGTACAATGTATAAGTACATGTGTACAGCACATGTAAAGTACATGTGTTGGAACTTCTATTAATATATCTTTACTTTGATACATCTAAAAGTACGTCAATGATGTGCTGTAAAATCGAACAGATATTTTCTAGACATACTGTACTCGTATACCGGTTGATGATATCAAATGGCGCAAAAACTGTGCGTTATTTGCAGGCGTCTCCCATCTGCTACGCGGAAGATCACAGATCAGATTTCCAGAGTGCAGAGCTGACGGCCATGAGTAAGTGGCGATATGACATGCCTTCCGGTCTCTTTGTCTTTTACGTCAGAGACTTGGACAATTTTGAATTCACTGTCTTCGTGTTCGAACATGTGCGGTCACGGCACCATTACAGGATGAAGTATAAGACAACTTTGGAAATGCCTTGCCGTATGCTGGTCTTTGAGGGCCATCACTATCTTATGTATAGGTCGATTCTTGTTTGCTTTTCCTGCATGAAACTTGATGATCCACACGTTTTTGAGTTTTACGACGTAAAGTCAAGTATATCAACTACTCGACATCACTTTCAGCTACCTAAACTAGACCCTTGTGCGATGGCTAGCAACATTTTCAAATACCAAAATCCGGAACACTGGTCAAATGACAACTACTTTGTTGTATTCTGCACGTTAAAACAAGGACGAGGGTATATGCCCTCAGAGCAAGGACGAGGGTATATGCCCTCAGAGCAAGGACGAGGGCATATGCCCTCAGAGCAAGGACGAGGGTATATGCCCTCAGAGCAGGGACGAGGGTATATGCCCTCAGAGCAAGGACGAGGGTGTATGACCATTTACCGTATTACGGGTAGGGGGAATCTGGTCAAACTGACCGGGGCTAACTTCAGGCCTGGTCTGCGACCAAAAATTGACCGCACAGCCTTGACGCAAACTGGTGATGTTCTCTTAGTAATTCATCAGCAAGGATCGCCATTTATTCACCACTATCGACATTCAACCGGTCGACATGTCCTCAATATTTACATCCCTCATATAAATGCATTGAAAATTAAACAGGTCTTCGTGGATTATCATAATAACATATATTTTTCTTTTATGAAAACGACGTGGATGATGAAAAGGATACGGCTGCCAGAAAGTGGAGCCGAATTCCGCAACAATTCTAGACTTCACTTACAGGAGATCCGTGTGTCTGTACATGATGTACAAAAGTCTGATGAGGCAGTTTTTACTAGTAAATTTATGTGGTGTAGAAATGGTTTTCCGTTGTTCATTGACATGGTGCATTTTCCTGGTTGTGTGATCCACTACACGGGATGTTTGAAAAACAGGCCCCGAACACGACCCAGGAATAAGTGTGTGTATAAAAGAGATGACTCTGAAAACGCTCATTTTATAGAGAACTCGGAAAACGCTGAAACTAACGATCCCTTTTCACCGTTTTAGCCGCGGTTTGCAGTGTGCGGTGCCGTGCGGTGCGGTGCATTGGGATTATTAAAAGCCTGTTTCCACCATTGTCACGACAGGTAGCGCTCCTACCTCGCACTGACCTGTCACCGCGCGCCCAACGCGTTATAGGAAATTTTGGGACTACTTGTTGCATTTTCAAGATGGCGGGCGATTCCTCGCTTCAAGTTTATAAATTGCAGAATCTCCACAAATAGGCATACATAGGATGTCTCCGTGTGTGGGTTGTCCGTCATGATTATGACATACATAGGCCTATTTTGTGTGAGATATGCTGTAGTACATGTCATGTTAGCCACTGACAGCTGCGTTTGGTGCGTCGTCACACTACACAGGCTCACAGCACAGTGAGTAGGCCTACCTGCCGGGGTCATATCCCAAATATGATCCTTTTCTTCTCAACAATGTCATGTCCGTGACAATTTCTCATCAGAAATGAAAAATCAGTCAATTATTTGCAAAGTCTGCAAGAAATAAGCCTCATATCGCCATTTTCCTAGGGTTTACTTTCGTGGCGCAGTAGATCACGTGACTACCCATTTCTAGTTGTGATTCGGCTTGCGTATTTAAGAACACGCCAAATTCGGCGTGATGCGGATCGTGCGCACACAGGTTGGTGCGTGCATATCCAGCGCCGCCTCGCGCCGGCCTGTGCGACACAATGCTGTTTCCACTAGAGCGATTTTGCGGCGAGCGGTGCGTTTTTCACAGCGGTTTGGATAATTCTTCGATGGTTTAACATAATAGCCTGTTGATTGTCCCAATGCCTGTGTTAGCGCTAACTTTATAGTTGCGCTTCCACTACAAAAAAAGCCGGTATTTGTCCGCTCTTATTCTGCTTCCATTACAGAATAGCCGTGTTTAATAAGTCCGGTTCTAGTGCGGATCTATTTAGTTCGAGTTGCGCTTCCACTACAAAAAAGCCGGTATTTGTCCGCTCTTATTCTGCTTCCATTACAGAATTGCCGGGTTTAAAAAGTCCGGTTCTATTAAGTGCGGATCTATTTAGTTCGGATAGCATAGCCGATCATACTCCGAATCTAGATGCGGATAAATTTTGTAGTGGAATGGCAATAACACCGGATCTATTTGTAGTATTATGCTCGGCTACAGGTGGCTCCACGGTCGCTTGCGACTGTGCATGACCTATCCAAACTAAATAGATCCGCACTTAATAGAACCGGACTTATTAACCCCGGCAATTCTGTAATGGAAGCAGAACAATACCGGCTTTTTTTGTAGTGGAAGCGCAACTTATGTTAAATGGCGTAAAAAGACAATTAATGGACTTTTACAACATAAAGTTAGCGCTAACACCAAGTTAGCGCTATCGTGAGTTTTGTGCAACCGGGCCCAGATCTGTGTGTTGACGCTGTGTTCATGCCGTGACGTCACTTAACATTTTGACGGCCAATATGGCGGGATCGTGTCGTCATGGAAATGTGACGTCACGTGAGGAACCTCTTTTACACTCCATTGCACGTCCGATTGGCGCGAGGTTTATCAACGATAGCTCCGCAACGTCAGGCCGATTTTGATGACACATACGTCAATCGACTTGTCTTTCTTGGCGGTATCTTATAATCCAAGTAATTATGTTTCACAGCAGTTAAATCGTTGAAATTGACAAAAATGTCATTTTCGCCGATTGGCTGGCTCCATTGAAATGACGTCATCGCGAGCGCCACACGAGGAACGTCAGATCGGTCTATTTGTTCGGGGGAGAGAAGCCTCTCAGACAGTTCTCGTCTGACATCACTTTATTCCATGTTGACAGAGATTTATTGTCCGTCAGATGAATAAAATTACATTTAGTCAAATATAGGAATGGAAAACATCCATTACCTGCACACAATCTCACGGGAAAAGTTCGGCTGAACACGTGAACGCAGGAGCGGCTGCCCACCCCTACGAAAAATCGACGCGACCACGCAATACACCGCGCCCGCAGCGGACAAATCGTAGAACTACGTAACACTTTGTACACGAACTCGCGTGCAAATGTACAGGGGTCAAAACATCGAGAAGTACGGTAGTGGGAATGTCGCGATGAAACTTGGATTATAAGATACCGCCAAGAAAGACAAGTCGATTGACGTATGATTCATCAAAATCGGCCTGGCGTTGCGGAGCCAACACAGAAGGAAACTACAGCCCTCGAGGTATGAGGATTTGCATTTATTCTGCAGACTAGAGTCTATCTCTGTCTCCACGTGTAGTGAAAATGATACAACACACTCACGGGGAGTACAGAGAATCTCCACATCAGACACGCTTAGCACTTCATGAATCGTTATGGACAGGGCGAAGCGAATATGCAACAAGAGGCTCGTGGGCCTTGCGCTCAGCTGACTATGACTTGCTAACTCAAGAGGTTGTAACAGAGGAAAAGAAGACAAGTACATGTACGTGTACGAATTATTCACCTTTGTAATGGTTAACAAGCAAATATTATAGGTTTCAGGTTTCTCAGAACCCAGTGAGATTATATTTGCGAGCCAGGTCTGTGAGACATAATCTGTGCTACCTCATGTGTACGTCCGCGACATGGCTCACAGATACGATCTATGTGTGCTACCTCATCTGTACGTCCGCGACTTGGCTCACAGATGCGATCTAGGCCCTACATGTATGTGTGCTGCATTATCTGTACCTTCGTGACTTGGCTCACAGATACGATCTATGTGTGCTACCTCATTTGTACGTCCGCGACATGGCTCACAGGTACGATCTATGTGTGCTCAGGGGCGGATCCAGGATTTTGCCTACGGGGGGTGCAGACAGGGCCAAAAGGGCAATACCCTATATGGAAAAGCCCAGGCCTCTTCAGGGACTTAGATTTAAACATATATACATCATATGCTATGCAAACAATGGATTCGAATTCACATCGATTTCCGTAATTTGAAGCCCGAGATTCGAATTCGTTACATGTGTGAAGAGCATCCTCGATGAAAGGAGAGAGCGGCTTGGACAGGGCCATACGAACGCCCCGGAGTTTTGTGGGCAAAGATTTGATAAAATGACGGGCCGTATCCTAGTCCTTAGCAGCGAGCGCCGCAGGCGCGAGGCGAAATATCGGCGGGGGGTCCGGGGCCCTCCCCCGGGAAAATTTTAGAAAATAAGAGTGCTCAAAACGATATTTCCCGGCATGAAATGCCTTTTTCGGCCCTGTGCCGAAGAAGGCACTCTCTGCCGAAAAAGGCACCCTATGCCGAAAAAGGGCATTCTGGCCCGGAAGGGGGGGGGGTGCGCACCCCCTGCTCCCCCTGGATCCGCCCCTGGTGCTACCTCATCTCTACGCCTGTGACATGGCTCACAGATACGGTCTATGTGTGCTACCTCATCTGTACGTCCGCGACATGGCTCACACCTCCGCGACATGGCTCACAGTATATGATCTGTGTTGTGCTACCTCATCTGAACGTCCGCGACATGGCTCACAGATACGATCTATGTGTGTTACCTCATCTGTACGTCCGCGACATGGCTCACAGATACGATCTGTGTTGTGCTACCTCATCTGTACGCCAGCGACATGGAAGAAGCACAAACTAGTATGTACAACGCACTTTCTTCAACAAAAATACCTTTCGCAGAACAATACTCATTGCATTTTATGAAAACTTTTTTTTCGTTTCATTATCTATACTACCGATGATAATAAAGCTTTTATGTTTCTTATTCGACATTGCCATTTCATTGATGAGGTCTTGAACCCGTGACGATGACACATGCCATTTCCACACGGTCATACTTTTGATGTAAGTTTCTGAGTTTCCCACTAAATCAGAGCCCCCGGTCCGCTTTTTCAAATTTGAACGTCATTCGGCAGGAGTCGTACACTACTGCGAATTCGGCAGACGGCATTATTATCCACCAATGAAGATGGAGGTAACATCCTGCCCGTGGATCTTCAAGTATAGCCAATCACTTGCTGTGTTTTCGTCGGTGATCGTGGGTGAAATAACCCGCTGCGTGCTGATGATTAGGAGTGTATGATGTACAGTGCATGGCGTAGTGCACTGAACTGGATTACACTTCGAACATACAACGATTCAGTGCTGAAGCAAGCCAACTGATATTGCACTTGCAACTTCTTCATTGGTCTCTCTCTCGTGTGGGTCCATATTGCGGAGGTCGAGGTGATCCTCAAAATCCAACTACATTTCTTTTACGTGGTCAGTGTTACAAACTAAACATCACTTTTCGTTCCTTATGAGTCAAAATAACGACTTCTTCCACGATTCAATGGAAAAACTCACTACGGAAGCATGCACAATTCGATTCTTACATCAACATACACGATTTCCCGGCGTGGAAACCCTTCAGATAGGTCGGTAATATCTATTTACAGCACAAACACGCCTATCTTGTGTGCCGCCCTCTGCCTCCTGACCAAGTCCAGCAAAACATTTGCAATTTGTCCAAATGAGAAGGTGCTCGTGTGTAAAATACTAAAGGGTGCCAAAAGTGCCCAAAAAGGGAAGGGTAGGAAGAAACCGACGTGTAGTTTTCATTCGCGGAAATTGAAAATGCGAAAGAAGGTAGGAAATTAGTAGTATCAAAAATAGAGATCTATTTTTGGTAGTATTGATAATCAAAAATGTGGACTTAAAGGGTGAAGTGTTTTTTCCATCTTGTGGGTTTAATATGCAATAAAATATTGTAAGACATGCTTATATCCTGTTCTTCCTAATGGGATACTTTACTGCCGTTAGACTAAGAGGCAGCCCGTTAGCGGTGCTAGAACGTCGCAAATTTTTGACGTCACAGACGTAAGCAATAATGGTCGCCACTCATTATGGATGACGTCATGCCGGGCATTCCTTCTCCGTGACGTCAAATTTCATGACGTTCCAAGAGCCGCTAACTGACGGCGCCCTCTAAAGGCTCCCGTTGTTAAGTAAAGATGAAGTAATCAAAAATGCAGAATAAAGTATAAGATTAGTGTTAGATAAAGTTCCAGAATAAAGTATAAGATTAGTGTAAGATAACGTTCCAGAATAAAGTATAAGATTAGTGTTAGGTAAAGTTCCAGAATAAACTATTAGATTAGTGCCCGATAAAGTTCCATAAGAAAGTTCCAGAACAAAGTATAAGATTAGTGGTAGATAAAGTTCCATTTATGAACGCAAGAATGTACTTGTCAAGTAAGTGACAATGGTAGAATGATGTAACAAATGTTCTATCGTATCTTTACTTTGATGCATGTCACTCGTCTAAGGTAGATACAATTCTAAATTATTTCCAATGGACATACGGTACTTGTATTCCGGTTTACGATATCAGATGTCGCAAAAACCGTGAGTTATTTGCTAGACCGAACACTGTCCTGATTAAAAATACTAGGACAGACGCAAGCAAATGCATAAAACCATCATGGCGCCCGCTGGTCTATATTTACGGCGTCGGTCTATTGCTTTTGGAGCTGTAGAATGACGTCACTCGTCGGGAATCCGGTTCAGATCATTTGCTTTCACCAGTCTTCGAATGCAAGCTGCCCAGAAGACCGGGTACCAGTCTAGTTATTTGCAGGCGTCTCCCATCTGCTACGAGGAAGATGACAGATCAAATTTTCTTCCAATAACTCTTCCAAGTCCAGAACAGACGGTCAGCGATATTAAGGCGTCATGTAAGTGGCGCTACGACATGCCTTCCGGTCTCTTCGTCTTCTATTTCGGAGACTTCGATTCTTTTGAATTCACTGTCTTCGTGTACGAGCATGTGCAGTCACGGCACCATTACAGGATGAAGTATAAAACAACTTTGGGATTCCCCTGCCTCATGCTGGTCTTTGAGAGCCATCCCTATCTCATGTATAAGTCATTTCTTGTTGGCTTTTCCTGCATGAGAGAGAAGGAGTCACAAGTTTTTGAATTTTACGACGTAAAGTCAAGTACATCAACTACTCGACATAGCTTTCAGCTACCTGAACTGGACCCTTGTGCGACGGCTGAGGACATGTTAAATGCCGAAAATCCACAACACTGGTCAAATGACAACTACTTCGTTGTATTCTGCACGTTAGAACAAGGACAACTTGGGCATATGACCATTTACCGTATTACGGGAAAGGGGAATCTGTTCAAACTGACCGCTGCTAGTTTCAGACCTGGTTTGCTCCCAAAAATTGACCGGACAGCCTTGACGCAAACTGGTGACGTTCTGTTGGTAATTCACCAGCAAGGATCGCCATTTATTCACCACTATCATCGTTCAACCGGTCGACATGTCCTCAATATTTACATCCCTCATATAAATCCACTACAAATTAAACAGGTCTTCCTCGATTATCATAATAACATATATTTTTCTTTTATGAAAACGAGGGGTATGATAAAAAGGATAAGTGGAGCCAAACTCCGCAACAATTCTAGACTTCACTTACAGGAGATCCGTCTGTCTACTGCATATGACGTAGAAAAGTCTGACGAGGCAACTAAATTTATGTGGTGTAAAAATGGTTTTCCGTTGTTCATTGACATGTTGCATTTTCCTGGTTGTGTGATTCACTACACGGGATGTTTGAAAAATAGGTCCCGAACACGGCCCAGGAATAAGTGTGTGTATAAAATAGAGGACTCTGAAAACGCTGATTCTGTAGATGACTCTGAAAACGCTGATTCTATAGAGGACTCTGAAAACGCTGATTTTATAGAGGACTCTGAAAACGCTGAAACTAATGATCCCTTTTCACCGTTTTAGCGGTTTGCGGTGTGCGGTGCATTGGGATACGCAAAATATTTGGCTCAACAAACGATGGGACTCTCCAACACTGTGGAAACCGCACCGCTCACCCCAAAACACCGCGAAATCCAATGTTGCGGAAACGGCCATTCAGTCCGTTGGACTTCAATATAGTCTAGACGCGAACCCTTCAAATCTGATAACAGTAACATTTTGATGTTTTCGTGACCTTTGGGGGTAGGCGAATCAGAATCCGCCGGGTGCCACCCTTCAGCGTTTTGAGAAAATCCCGTTTGAAGTCCAGTGCCCGGTTGCACAAAACTCACGATAGCGCTAACTTGGTGTCAGCGCTAACTTTGTGTTAAATGACGTAAAAATCCAGTGTCTTTTTACGTCATCTAACATTAAGTTAGCGCTAACATGAGTTTTGTGCAACCCAGCCCGGGGCTGGGTTGCACAAAACTCATGTTAGCGCTAACATGATGTTAGCGCTAACATCATGTTAAATGACGTAAAATGACAATGGATTTTGACGTCATCTAACATGAGTTATGTGCAACCGGGCCCTGGACACTGACTTTATCATTGAACCCAAAAACTGAGCTTTGTACAGGAGAATGGGACCCGATGTACAGATAACTTTTGAACGGTTGGATTTACACCCCATAAATGTATTATCAGCAGATAGAAACATGACGCCTCATAACCAAATAAGCAAGTGTTTTGTAGTTTTTAACAAGTTATGTAATTGGAAACGGCGTTTTTATGTATTTTGACCCATTTTGTGTTAATTTACATAAAAAACGTCATTTCTTATTACATAACTACTGAAAACAATTAAGGACATGCTTATCTGCTTCTGAGGCACCACGTCGAAGCTATCACGTCATGACACTGAAACTATCACGTCATGACATTTTGACGTCACGATCTGTGTGTTGACGCTGTGTTCATATGTGACGTCGCTTTACATTTTGACGCCCAATATGGTGGCATCATGTCGTCATGGAAATATGACGTCACGTGAGGAACCTCTATTATGCTCACTTTTTCTAGTCACCGAATGCGCTTCGCCAAATAACGCAGAAGGAAACTACAGCCCTCGAGGCATGAGGATTTGCATTCATTCTGCGGAGAATATCTCTGTCTCCACGTATAGTGAATATTACAACACACTCACGGGGAGATACAGAGAATCTCCTCAACAGACACGCTAAGCATTTTATTTAGGAAATCGTTATGGACACAGGCGAAGCGAATATGCAAAATGAGTACACACCTTTGGCAATGAGGAGGGCACTTTTTTATTTATCCCGACAGGTCGGCGCTGCGAGCGAAGTGACTTTAGCGACGTCATTTTAGGTGTCGACGTTGCGTCATAAGAAAATGACCGGTATATTTTTACCAAAAAAAATGAGCCAAAACGTATGCTGTTATCGGTATCATATTTCGTCATTTTAAGGAAAAAAACAATGAAATTGAGGAATTTTCATCTACTTCAAGATGATGTAAGTTTTACGGTCGGGTGACCAAAACAAACGGGTTGTTTTTATGCTAGACGCAAATTGAAATAACGTCAGAAAAAAGAAAATTCGGCCTCAACGCTCGCAGCGACGCCGTTTGGTGCTAGTACGACCCCTCCTCATTAGTACCAGATCGGAGTCGTGGCTGGCCGGCGTGCNCCCCCCCCCCCCCAACATTTGCCTACAGAATATCGTTCGTCTTTGAACTGAAGGACACAGTTGTATCACCGCGTCACCTTAAGCCTAGGCGCACACTAGAGAATTCAGCTTAGACAAATTTCAGTCCTGACCGATTCCATAAGCAGAATTCCCTGTGTGCGGGCAATTTCAGGCAAGAATTTGGTCATTTCTGACCAAAACGCGAATATCAAACATGTTTGATAATTTTGGTCAGGCCTGACCGATTCCATACAGTTTAGAGACGACTTGGGTTAGATTGTTTCACATTATGTGTCGTTTTTTGTGCTTTATTTTGTCTATCAGAGGCAATAATGCATTTCAATTATGGGGAACCCGACTTTGACATAACATTTTTCCTGAGAACAATACTCTTTGTGCTTTAAAACCTTTTTTTGTATCATAATCTATACAATCAATAATCGTAAAATGTTTCTGTTGATCATTCGATGTTGTCATTTCACTGATGACGGAACTCGTCGACCTGGAGACGAGAAGGCAGAGTATCTTCTGTTGAGAGTTTCACCCGAATCCATTCAGCAACAAACATTTTCTGAATGATGAGGATCACTGCTTTGTCGAATTACACCGTCATTATTTTGGCATCGTATCCTCCTGTACTCTCTCCTCAATTTTGAACGTCCGTGGCATGACTCATAGAACCGCCATTTTTGTCGACCAATGAAAATGGCGGTAGCATGCATTTTGCCCGTGGATCTTCACGTATATACCACCACATCACTTGTTGTGCTTTCGGCAGTCAACGTGGGTAAAATGATTCGCTGCATGATGATAATTATGTGCGAATGACCTACTTGTACAATGCATGCCTTATGCGCTGAACTGGCGCACACTTCGAACATATGTATGAAGTAATTTTCTTGAACGCAATTTATAGTGCTAAAATCTTATCATCTTGTCTTCGCTTTCGAGTCAAAATCACGACTTCTTCCACGATTCAATGAAGAAACTCCAACAAAGTATGGACAAGTCAGTTTTTACATCAACATACACGATTTCCCGGCGTGGAATCCCTTCAGATAGATCGGTGTTATCTGTTTACATCACAAACACGCACATCTTGTGTGCCGCCCTCTGCCTCCTGACCAAGTCCAGCAAAACATTTGGAATTTGTTCAAATGAGAAGGTACTCGTGTGTAAAATACTGAAGTGTGTCCTTAGTGCCCAGAAAGGAGAGTATAGCCACAAATCAACGTGCAATTTTTATTCCAGGAAATCGAAAGTGCGAAAAAAGGTAGAATTATTTGCTTACAGGTCGACATTGCGTCTTGAAGCAACTCGACGGATCCGTCGCAGATAAAAAAAAAACTCACAGGTCGACATTTCCGCGATTGAGAGGAACTCGGAGCAACTGGCAGTTACCTCGAGCACACGCTCAACTACCGGATCCGGCAGTTGCTCGGAGACGCAAGCGCGCTCAGGTCGACAAAATCGGCAACTGATCAGTCACTCCGAGTTGCTTCCATCGCCGGAAAGCTAGTTGCCGCGAGTTGCTTCAGGACACAATGTCGACCTGCGGGGGCACCAGCTTATCGTCTATGTTGGCAGTGATTCTCAGTCGCACCCATGTCGTACATAGTCGTACAGGATAATAGTTCTTGGGTATGGGAGAGTAACCGCGACTATCTACGACAGTCTGCGACTAGCTACGAGTAAAGCCTCGCTTATGTCGCCCTACGCTGTGATAGAAATAGCGTCAACAAGTTGCAACTGGTAACTTATATCGCCACCGAGTAGATAAATACCGATCTGTCGCAACTACCTGGAACTAGTTTATCGCCGTCTTTTGAGTGCTTATGTCGACACAGATTTCTTTTGATTTTAAGTAACATGGTGATTCAACGCTCATGTGATCAGTCAAAATGGCGTCGTCACATGGAATGTAAAGCGATTTTCATTGGCTGTCTTCTCAGTATACCGGTTCCTGGCTATCGTGGGCGCGCTTATGTCGACTAGATAAGCAGGATACAGTTGTCAACTAGTCGCTGAAGTTGAACACGTGCGATTTTCAGGATCTGGATATTTTTAGTTTGCAACTAGTTGGCAACTAGTTACTCTCTGACGCCCGAGAGCTTATNAAAGTCGCACATGTTCAACTTACTTAAAATCAAAAGAAATCTGTGTCGACATAAGCACTCAAAAGACGGCGATAAACTAGTTCCAGGTAGTTGCGACCGATCGGTATTTTTCTAGTCGGTGGCGACATAAGTTATCAGTTGCAACTAGTTGACGCTATTTCTATCACAGCGTAGGGCGACATAACCGAGGCTTAACTTCGTCTAGGCCTGCGAGTGTTCGACCAGTCAGCGATCAGCTGCCAACTCGCGAAAAACAACGAATGCTAAATATCGCAGCTTGTCGAGGGAATATCGCAGACTTAAGATTCGCCCCGTGTTGTGGGCAAACGTCGCCAGTGGGACCCTACTGTGTAGGCCTACTAGCTTGTTTCGCAAAATCTGCATGTAATCCTGTGGTATGACATCAAAATGTAGAAAGTTTTCCTTCAGTGAGCTTACTATATTTCGACTATGTCATGTATGGGAAATAATAATTATTAGAATTGTTTACGACCGGCGTGTGATATCAATTGCATGTACACATGTATCTCGACAACCATTACTTGCAGGAGTCCCCTATTTGCTGTAAGGAAGATTACACCTCAGTTTTCCGTCCACACCCAAAGTTCGGTGACTGCAATAGGTGGCGTTACGACATGCCTTCCGGTCTTTTTGTCTTCTATTACACCGATAGCTTTCAGAATTCTAAACCTACGGTCCACGTGTACGAGCATGTGCAGTCGCGACGACTTTACAAAATAAAATGTAAAACCTTATTATTGGTAAAAAAGTGTCATATGATCATCTTTGAGTTTCATCTCTTTCTAATGTACAGGTCATTTCTCGTCTCTATGTCTTGTGGAATGTTTTTTCAGCCACACGTTTTTCTATTCTATGAAGTTAAACCAGGTAAAAGAGTAAGAAATAAAAGCGGAAAATAAGAAGTGGGAAATTTTGGAATTTTGCGCGAGTTTGTCAATTACTCAAATTGGGAGAATTTTTCCCATTTTGAGAAATTTTCTTAAAATGACATGACATTCTGTCTGATATTTTTTGCGATATTTCTTAAAATGGGAAAAACATTTATCCCAATTGAAAAATTCGCGCAAAATGCCACTTTTATATTTCTTACTCCCATAGGTACATCAAAAATAATACATCGTTTTACGCTCCCTAAACTGGATCCGTGTTCAATGCAGACATCAGGGAAGCCTCAACACCATAGGTCAAATGACAAGTATTTTGTTGATTTTTGCTGGCCAATAAACAAACAGGGGCATATGACTATTTATCGAATTACGAGTAGGGGGAATCTAGCCTGGCTGACCGGGGCTAGTTTCAGGCCTGGTCAGCTCCCTGATATCCAGTACACATCCTTGACGGGAACTGGTGATGTTCTGTTGGTAATTCAGCGGCAACGGTCGCCATTTGTTTACCACTATCGGCAATCAGCCGGTCGACCTGTCCTTACTATTTACACACTTTATAGCAGTCCATTAGAAATTAAAAATAACTTCATGGACAATTTTAATAATGTGTATATGTGGTTTATGAAATCGTCGCGGATGGTAAGGATTCGACTGCCTGAAAGCGGAACCCAACACTGCAACAAATCTCGGCTTTCCTCACAGAAGGTCCGCATGTCGAGTATTTATGATATAGACAGCGCCAATGATGCATTTTCAGACTTTGTCTGGTCTAAGGATGGTTTCCCGTTGTTCATGGACCTCTCGACTTCTCCTGCAAACGTGATCCACTATACGGGCTGTTTGAACAAACGTGTCCCTGACAGGGTCCAGAAAAAAGATAAGGTGCAAATAATGACCCAGAAACCATATGAAACACAGAAACCATATGAAACACAGAAACCAGATGAAACACAGAAACCAGATGAAACACAGAAACCAGATGAAACACAGAAACCAGATGAAACACAGAAACCAGATGAAACACAGAAACCAGATGAAACACAGAAACCAGATGAAACACAGAAACCAGATGAAACACAGTCTTGGTAGATGTTTTGGTTCGCTATGGAGCCGCTTGGAGCGGTAGCTGCGACCATATGGACGACCCCTATTTCCACACCACTTTCGAAGCTATTTTTAGACGTCAACTCAGCTTTCATTGACGTTTACGGCCTTATTTTGCGGTATTTGAACGTCATATTGCGTCTGGTGATTGTGTACCACTAGCTTTCGACCTGATTAGTTGGGCAGTACGAACAAACGTCAGCAAAGGTACAAATTTTGGCGATTTTTTGCCGAGCTTGTGTGCAAAGTATAGTTCCACGATTTGTCCGCTATGAGCGCTGGGTATTGCGTGGTCGCGTCGATTTTTCGTAGGGGTGGGCAGCTGAGTGGGAACTAGAAATCCCATATTTTAGTACGTTCGCGGTAAAGAATGTCAAAGACTCAGATATATTAAGTTTTTGATCATTTTTTACTTCGATCGTTCTGCAAGGACAGATGTATTGACCACATCTGTATGACGGCAATGCGTTTCCTATTATGGAGAAGCCGGAAGCTATCGGACGATTCTAATTCTGATTAACTGTGTTACCCACTACTCCGTCCGCAGTCTAGAGTACAAAATAACATTAGGCCTACTCATGGCACAGGTAAGGTTGGCTACTGCACTGCCACTGGAACTAGGATACAGAGACCTTGCTAACGGTACGTGTGGTCGCTGCCCTCCTGTGGGCGTCTCGGTCATCCAGCCGCTGTTTCGAATCTGGGGATCGAACAAGCGCCTGGGTCATAACGCCACTTTTTCTGTTAGGCCTATGAGCACACCAAGATCCTGGTCTGGATGCTGATTGGCTAATCAGGGTCAGAGCTAGTCATTCATTCCCATCCGCCGATTCCTCCCATTTGAAAATCACAATCCGGCTGCTGATTGGGCAAGAGAAGTGATCATGTGATTTCATCATGGCGGCGACAATATAATGTCAGTTGGGTTTTCTGGACCTCGTCTTCCATACGGGTACACAATTCCTGCTCAGTTTTCAGCCTGAAATTCAACTCCAATAAGTTGTCCCGGACGCTGTCTCAGATCACTTCACCAATCGATTCATTGCCAGATTCAGACATTTTGGAAGGCTGTGAGGTGAAATATAATCCAATAACGGAAGCGGCCATTTTATGTCACGTGACCTGCTACAGCACTACCCACAATGCGCTGTATCACAGCAATAACGGCGTTATGTGCCAGACGTTTGTGTAGCAGTTCTGCGGAACGAAACGGCTGGCTGCGCGAGACTACCGTAACAGGAAGTGAACAATATTGAATATCACTGCATGGTAAATGTGTCCAAGCTTATGTTCACCGTTACAAAACCACAGACGAATATATGAATGGAGAAATAACAAGGATAAATTAGACATCCAATGAATGTCATCCCGACCAAATCAATGTATTGCGGTATCTACGTGCGTGCACGTACATTTTCATAAGATTCGACGGAACGGAGTCTCGGGTAGCCGAGATGTCCCGGAAAAATAGTAAACTACAAGAACAAAGTGGCTTTAACGTTTAAGGAAAGTCAACAAATGTCTCTATTGAGGTACACGAGTGGGCTTCTTTTTTTGCACCTAAGCTTTATGGACGCGCGCGGAGTCTCGGGTAGCCGCGATGTTCCGGAAAAATAGTACAAATGTACAGTTCATGTAAACTACAAGAACAAAGTGGGTTTAAGGAAAATCAACAAATGTTCGAGGTACACGAGTGGGCTCCTTTTTTGCACTAGTTTTATGGACGCGCGCGAAGCGTGCATTAACCTAATGTAAAATGGAGTTTACACGCTTGTCAACTATAGTACGTGTGAGCGGAATAACATCCTGGGAGAATGTCTCTAAAACTGTAAGCCGTTTATTCCTCGTCTCTGATGCCATGCAGACATTCGGATCTTGTTAATCTCCGTCTTTGAACTAAAGGACAATAATTTCTATCTCCGCATCATCTTACAAGTGATCTGATAGAAATTGCAATGGAACAGAGAACACACGGATGCACATAAGGTTCCTCTGCTAGATGTGTTGACGTCTTCCCTCAAGCTGCAGCGCAGACACATGTGCAAAAACTCAGTGAGATTGCATCTGTACAATCTCGGTCAGAAGTTATTAACCACTGACTGGATATTTGTAAATTACTCCATGATCCCCCGATATTTTTTCACCAATTTTTGACGCATGGTAGTTTGACCATTTGGCCATCATTAGGCATAATGATTTTTCTCATCATCTCAGACTGCTGTTCACTTGACTTGAAAGAAAAGTGCAAAATTCCCAACAAAGTCGCCATTTTTAAGTTAGAAATCAAATATTTTTAAAATTGTTGATGATGATATCCATCTATGCAGACACTGGAAGATTTTACAGGTGAAAAATTTCAGGAATTGCGGTTTCCGAAAATCGCAATCTGACCGGCAAACTTCGAACTGCGGTAAAATCAATGTCAGTCTATTGATCAGAAAAATCATTACGCCTAATGATGGACAAATGATCTAACTACCATGCATCGAAAATTGGTGAAAAAATATTGGAGGATCACGGAGTAATTTACAAATATCCTGTGGTTAATAACTTCTGACCGAGACTGTACATGTATTATACTTTTCCGTCAGGGCCGAAGTCATAGCATTGGTGAATACCCTGGTAGTATGGAAGAGGGCATCTCAGGTTACATGTACTCATGCCCCTCACTTGGATGGGGCCTTTTTTGGGACTCAATTTCCAATATAAAAAGTCAAGGTGGAAGTTAAGAAGAAAAGCATTTACTTAAAGGGACACTACAGACAGCTCGCTGTTGCTATAGTTAATACGGCCACTGCATCACAAGTGGCGCTAGGAACAGTTCGGTCAGATCGACACCAGCGCCGCCTAGCGGATAAATCGCACCAGTTCCTCATTTGCTTCGCCACAAATAATCTCCGCCGAGAGCCACCAGGCTTGCTTCTATTACTTTTGGTCCTTTTTCGGCGAGGAGGTCCCCGAAATCTATTCTATTTCGATATGACTAGCATCTTTTGGCTTTTAAAGGGCCTCTAGAGGCAGCTCGCCATTAGGCTACTATCAGTACCGGTTCTTCGGCCAGGCGGCGCCACTTTAACGTAATAATCACTAGTACGAGGTATTCAACCTGGGTTTTCCCCGTGGTTTTCCCCTGCCATGCTGGCTGCCTCTAGAGGCCCTTTAACGTTAAGGTCATTTGGGCCATTATAGGAGGTTTAGAAATCAAACGATAAACGTAAAGTTTACGACAAAGTTATTTTTCATACTACACATGAACTACATTTTATATTGCATTTTCGGTACAAGAATAACGTTGTCGTCAACGTTTACGTTTGTCTTTTCATTTCTAAACCTCCCTTATATGAATCGCACGCCGAGCGTCAAATCGTAGCCTGTCGGCTCACAAGTACAAACCAGGGACGTTAAGCACACATCATCAACTCCCGGCTCGACAATAAACCTCTTTCCCGACTAAATTATGCATCTTAT
>NMRB01001930.1:57952-91733 GCA_002633025.1 Notospermus geniculatus | reverse complement strand
TCGGATCTCTTAATTTTAAGGAAAAAAGGAATGAGTTTAAAAGAAAATTTCATCTGCTACACGATGATGTAAGTTTTACTGACATGCGACCAACACAAATGGTTTATTTTCACGCCAGAAATAAATGGAAATAACGTTAGAAAAAAGCGATTTCGGTCACATCGCTCGCAGCGCCACGTTGTGACGTTAGTGTGCGGGTTCCCCATTGCCATGAGTTGTGATGTCACTAGTGTCAATAGGCTGACGACCTTTGTAATGAATGAGCTAATACTGTGACTGCCTAGGCCTATTGGTTGTACCTTCATAAATATGCATTGAGCGCTGATGACATCACGAGTGCTGTGCATTGGTCCCCTGAGTTTCCTGATTTTAAAAAAATACGACATGTTGCAGATATCAGTGGATTTGAATGTATTAACGATATTTCAAAAATTCAGAATTTTACACAATGAGTGGAGTATCCCTTTAAAGCTGACAAGACACCTATTCGTCGTTACCATGACGTAATGTTCGTTCTGTTGGGTTGCGCGTTTTGTCCCCCGGCTTGTGGAAAATGTGTGATGACTTTATTGTTTACATTCAATGTTTGTAAACATGGATGTTTACATTATGTTATTTTGGACTTTTAGGGCATGCCAACCCACCAAATTGAATACTTTCGGTATCAAAAGAAATTTTAGAGGGGCATGCCACCAACAAATTACTCATAAGACAAAGAAAGACTGGACATAAACAAACAAAATGTAAATAAACAATGATTTTCATGGCCCGCGAAAAGGCTTACTGGATATAGCATAATCATAAAAAGCATAACATAATCGGGAGTACTCATTATTTTCACGCCCACCATGACAGTGGCGCGGATACCTAGTTTCTTGTCGTTCCGCTAGGTGATTGGTTACAAAATCTCACCACTGGAGAGATTTTGTAACGTAACAAAGTCTCTCATTGTAACGTTACAAAATCTCACCACTGGAGAGATTTTGTAACGTTACAAAATCTCTCATTGCTGAAAAATAATGTTACAAAATCTCACCACTGGAGTGATTTTGTAACGTTACAAAATCTCACCACTGGAGAGATTTTGTAACGTAACAAAGTCTCTCATTGCTAAAAATAATGTTACAAAATCTCACCACTGGAGAGATTTTGTAACGTTTATACAGCGCAATGACGGAAAAAGATAGGTAATGTTGACTACAATTACTTCCTGTTTAGGTCTCAAAGCAACCGTTTGTTTTCCGTACATTGCTCTAGGGTAGAAAATATTCCAATTGAGTAAGAGTACAGGAAGGGGAAGTGTTGGAAGGCTTTGTTGATTTCATACTTCCACTAGCAATCTTCAGCACAGGAAACAACAGAGACAACTCCGATGAGACTGTTTAAGATATCCTATACCATACAAACATACTTTTATTTTACTTTTTCAGGTCTTTTCCACACGATCCCAAATTCCAACAAAAATGGCGGATCTAAGACTCATGATTCGACTTATTCTAGTCGTTATTTTCTGAAAACGGGATTTTCGATTTCGATTTTCGAGGTCGGTGCAGTCAAAATGATCAAAAAGACCGTATAACATGTAAGTAACAATTTTTTTTTTTGAAAAATGAACGGACGCATTCGTAGTTGCGTTCTCTGACAGCGGTGTTCATGGTGCACATTCATACGAATGGTGGCCTACAACAAGGGAGGTTGAGATCAGCGACTTATCACGGATCCTAGAATTCTGTGTTGTCCGGCAACATCTAAGCGCGACCCAGTGGCATGCGGGAGTCATGTAATGTGGCAGAGCTTTGCGGTTTTTAATCATGCCTGTCTATGGCATGTTATTGGTAGCAAAATTTGATTTTTTCTTAATTCATTCGATTTTATCATCATTCATTCGATTTTTTACATAATTCGTTCNGCTTTATCTAGTTCTTAACACCTCGACAGGTGGCGTGTTTAGTGCAGCCTTTGTAGGGCACGGCAAGAGTTCTCTAAACGTAGGTTTTTACGAGAGAGAATTGCCTTTACATATTAAGATAACGTAGCAAATTTAGTGATAAGCAGTGTGATAAGAACGCGGGATAAATAAACAATGTCAAGGTCACGAGAAGCCAGTCAGCACTGCAATTTACCGCCTCCGCCTCGTGAAGAGTGTGCGCCAGCAGCGATCCTAACGCCGGGCGTAGCAATTAAGTTCAGCTAGATTTTAGTAGTGTAGACGCGCGCCGGGTCTCAGGCGGGTTTTTTCAGGCCCGGGCTTGACACGGGTCTAAAAAATCCCGGGGATTTCTATGTAGTGTAAACAAGGCTAATAGGGAGGTTTCGCAAGTGCTCGGTTAGGCCATACGACGAAGTTTATTGTTTGGGGATACCCACACAATAGATAAACGTCGTCGTAGGGCCTAACCGGGCACTTGCGAAACCTCTCTAATAAGTGTGCCTTTACTGCTGAAAAAGAAAACTATAGAGACCTTTCGAGACATCAGTGAAAGATGCACTGCGTGCTTTCACATAGACATTTTTCTTCAGAACAATACTCTTTGTGCTTAAAACCTTTTTTTTGTATCATAATCTATACAACCAATAATGGTAAAATGATTCTGTTGATCATTCGATGTTGTCATTTCACTGATGAACTCGCCCACCTAGATACGATAAGGCAGAGTGTCTTCTGTTGAGAGTTTCACCCGAATCCATTCAGCAACAAACATTTTCTGAATGATGAGGATCACTGCTTTGTCGAATTACACCGTCATTATTTTGGCATCGTATCCTCCTGTACTTTCTCCTCAATTTTGAACGTCCGTGGCATGACTCATAGAACCACCATTTTTGTCGACCGATGAAAATGGCGATAGGATTCTGCCCGTGGAACTTCACGTATACCATACCACATCATCACTTGCTGTGCTTTCGGCAGTCAACGTGGGTGAAATAATTCGCTGCATGATGATAATTATTTGCGAATGACGTACTTGTACAATGCATGCCTTATGCGCTGAACTGGCGCACACTTCGAACCTACATGTATGAAGTAATTTTCTTGAACGCAATTTATAGTGCTAAAATCTTATCATCTTGTCTTCGCTTTCGAGTCAAAGTCACGACGTCTACCACGATTCAATGAAGAAACTCTAACAAAGCATGGACAAGTCAATTCTTACATCAACATACACGATTTCCCGGCGCGGAATCCCTTCAGATAGATCGATGTTATCTGTTTACATCACAAACACGCATATCTTGTGTGCCGCCCTCTGCCTCCTCAGCAAGTCCGGCAAAACATTTGCAATTTGTCCAAATGAGAAGGTGCTCGTCTGTAAAATACTAAAGTGTGTCCTTACTGCCCAGAGAGGAGAGGATAGCCACAAACCAATGTACAGTTTTTATTCCAGGAAATCGAAAGTGCGAAAGAAGGTAGAATTATTGCTGAAACTTACAATCCATGTCTCAGAAGACACGCACAGTGTGACATCTGCCAGTGTTTCTGTATGTGAGTGTGTCCCTTATTGTTTAGGAAACGCTGACAGGTAGATCGGCAGGTTTCTCTGTCCCCTATTGTCAAGTCGCAGCTTATTCCGTCAGACAATAGCAGGGGCACACTCACAGATGAGAAACACTGAAAACCCGGCGTTACAACGGCACCAATGCCAGGAATCACAAGAGGAACCCGCCCGCCGTTTATCCCGACAGGTCGGCGCAGCGATCGATGTGACCGAACCGACGTCATTGACGTCGTTTTATGTGCTGACGTTGCGTCATGTAAAAATCAGCTGTACATTTTTCTACAGGAAAAAATGAGATAAAGACGTTGCCGTTATCGCCATCCTACCTCTTTATTTTAAGGAAAAAAGCACAGAAATTGCAGAAATTTTCATCCGCGACAAGATGGTGTAAATTTTAATGTCATGCGACCGAAAAAATAGGGTTTATTTCACGCCAGAAGTTAATGGAAATGACTGGAAATCACGTTGAAAAAAGAAACTTCGGTCACATCGATCGCAGCGCCACGTCGTGACGTTAGTTCGTCCGGTTCCTCATAGGAACTCCTCCATGAGTAGGCGTACAGACTGCCAATCTTGGTAGGCCATGTCGATTTACAGGAATCAGAGGAATCGGAGGAATCAGAGGAATCGGGCTGGAAAATCCAGAAAATCAGAATAAGATAAAATATAAAATTATCAGAATAGTTAATTCATAACATTTCCTTGGCTATTGAGTTGTTATAATAAACTCATCATCATCGAGGTTGGTGATATGACAGTTAAAATGACTTGAGGGCCGAAAGCCAGCACTTTAGGAGAAAAGGGCCGAATTGCAAGTTCCACTAAGCTGTTATGACGTTTACACAACCACGTGGCTGTGTTTATATATTTAGTAGGCCTACATGATATTCATGTGATTGTGTGTGACTGATGGGCTGCAGACTGAATTTTCTTCTGATTCCTCCGATTCCTCTGATTCCTCTAAATCGACATGGCCATCTTGGTAGCCAGCTAGGGGCCCGTATTCATGAAACCTTGCTAGGCTTAGTTACTAAGTCACCCAGTTTGTACAGGGCAATGTACAGTACACCACTAGCAACCAACTAAGCTAGGAAGTTTCTTGGGCCCTGATGTACACTGCCAAGAACGTGTTCACCCACTTGCTTTAAACCCCTGCCACTGCCCAACACAGTCGACCCGCAAAGGTATGAACAGCGCCACGACGTGTCAGCCGCGGTATTTGGCGGTACTAACAGCTAAATCACTGAACGAAAGCGAGGCAGTGACGTAGGCGTAGCAGACGCTATAAAACAATCACTAATTACGCACGATTAGTAAGACGTTTGAAGGTGGCGTGATGTTTACATGTTGATGGATGTTTTTCTACGAAAGTTGCCGAAAATTTCATCGAAATCGGTTCAGTTTTAGCCGAGTTATCGATCGAAAGGTAACCTTGTGTTTTCGAAAACAGGCGTTCTTCAAAGTGCGTACACTTTCTTGGAATAGTATTTTGAAACTTCTGCTTAGGTCATTCGGGTTGTTATAACATACAAGAATCCACATGCGAAGGGTGGTTTTATGCACGCATGTCTGAGGGGTTGACAATCACCCCGAAACACAACCACATTTTCAAGAAATCTCTTTCGCTTTATCCATTGTCTAACTGGTTCCATGGGCTCCGACGGTGGCGCTGACTGGTCGAATCGTCAGTTAGCGCCACGTCGGACGCCAAGGAACCAGGTTTATGGCTGCGAGAATCGTTACCTACTGCTGCTCAAACTGCGTACAAAAACTTGGAATACCATGCCGAAGTATGCAATTAATACAGACTGGAGATTGATAGTTTCTTCGTCCATTCACTTTTGATGGTTTGGTTTTATGCAGGCAAGTATTTATGGAGTTATGGCGATGTTTTTAACAACGGTCTACTCCAAATGACCTCCAATTCTGTTTAAATACTGATGTGTGGTTTATGTGGTTGAATTTGAACGGTCTTCTCGATAAACGCAATTTTGTGCGAGGTGTCCGATTTCTCGAATGAGGTACTCGAGGAGCCTCGTCGAGGGCCCCGATCGCGTATTATTTTCCCGCGCGCAAAATAAATCTGCCGCAGAAAAGGACCTTTGCGGGTCGACTGGTCTATGTCCGCAATGATTCTCTGGCTCCTAGAAAAATTTGCAAACAGTTCAAAATTTGCCCGCGACAAAATTTTAGTCGTATACGGTCGCACCCATGTCGTACATAGTCGTACAGGATCATATGAATTGGTGGAAAAGTAACCTCGACTATCTACGACAGTCTGCGACTAGCTGCGAGTAATGTGCGAAGAAACTACGCGCATCTACGAGTATCTACGACCACCCACGACTAACTTCGTCTATGCCTGCGAGTGTTCGACCAATCAGCGAGCAGTTAACAACTCGCGAAAAACTACGAATGCAAAATATCGTCGGTTGTCGAGGGAACATCGCAGACTTCAGATTCGCCCCTTGTCGTGGGCAAACGTCGCCAGTGGGACCCTACTATGTATTAGCTTGATTTGCAAAATCTGCATGTAATTCTGTGGTATGACATGAAAATGTAGAAAGTTTTCCTTCATTGAGCTTACTATATTTCGACTATGTCATGTATGGGAAATAATAATTCTTTGAATTGTTTACCCCTAGACGTACGTACATGTTACGTTCAAGATATACAATGTATTTATTAGGGAATCGTTTCCTCTTGACGTACACAGGACATGTGTGAAGGGAAAGAATATCCTAGGAAAAACTGTCCGGGGAACAAAAGGTCCTATTGTTACATTCTAATCTCTGACAATTGGTTTCTATACGCATGCCGCTTAATCCGTCATTCAACAATAGAAGTGGACACTTTTTACAGGGGGACACTATTTACTGCTACACCGGCTTTTTAACAATAGGGAGGTTTAGAAATCAAACGATAAACGTAACGTTATTTTTCATACTACACATTAAAGCGAATCGACAGTCGTTTTGTAAACAGAAGGATGATGTTTGTAAACATTGCCCTCACAGCCAATCAGAATGCAGGAAATGAGTGTTTGTAAACAAAGATTCGTCCCCTTTTGCATTCAAATTTTTTGGCTGACACATCGCTTTAACCAGAATTTATATATCGATTTTCGGTACAAAAACAACGTTGTCGTAAACGCTTACGTTTATCGTTTGATTTCTAAACCTCCCTTATGTATCGCGATAACCATCAATTGCAGGAGTCCCCCATCTACTATAAGGAAGATTACAGTTCAAACTTCCGTCCACACCCAAAGTTCGGTTTCCTCAATAGATGGCGTTACGACATGCCTTCCGGTCTTTTTCTCTTCTATGACCCCGGTGATTACTCACCGAACTCTAATCTTACCGTCCACGTGTACGAGCACGTGCAGTCTCAACGACTTTACAGAATAAAATACAAAACCACCTTGGTAAAAAAGTGTGGTAGTGATACACACACCTTTGAAGACCACCTCTTTGTGATGTACAAATCATTTCTTGTCTGTTTGTCCTGTAGGGATTTTCCCGACATGCCACAAGTTTTTCAATTCTATGACGTACAACCAGACACATCTAAAATGATACATCGCTTTAAGCTACCTAAACTGGACCCTTGTTTTTCAGCATGGAACGGCGTTACCCAGCACCATTGGTCAAATGACAAGTATTTTGTTTCATTTTGCTGGCCAGACGACGAACAAGGGCATATGACAATTTATAGAATTACGAGTACGGGGAATCTGGTCCAAATGACCGGTGCTGGTTTCAGACCTGGTTTGCTCCCAGAGATTGAGTACACAGCCCTGACGGAAACTGGTGATGTTCTGTTGGTAATTCAGCAGCAAGGCTCGCCATTTGTTTACCACTATCGGCATTCAACCGGTCGACATATCCTCACTATTTACATTCCTCATATCAATCCATTAAAAATTAAAAGAGTCTTTATGGATAATTTTAATAATGTGCATTTATCGTTTGAGAAATCGCCGGATGCGATAAAAAGAATACGACTGCCGGAAAGTGGAACCAAACTCCGCAACAAATCTAGACTTTACTTACAGGAGATCCGTCTGTCACATATTCATGAGCACTTGTCCGATGACGCGTTTGCAACCGTTTTTTTGTGGTCTAAGGATGGTTTTCTGTTGCTCCTCGACTTGCCGGCTTCCCCTGCAAACGTGATCCACTATACGGAGTATTTGAACAAACGCGTCCCTGACAGGATCCAGAAAAATGATGGTACAAATGACCCAGAAACCAGATGAAACACAGTCTTGGTAGTCTTGGGCCACTCGCGTATCGCACGCCGGAGTGGACATAATTCTGAATTAATATCCACATTAATTCAAACGAATTAATGTCTAAATTAAATCGACCAATAGGATGTGATTTTTATATGTGGACATTAAATCGATTTAATGTCCACATTAAATCGATTTAATACCACCACTAAATCGAATTAATGCCACATTAAATCGATTTGATGTCCACAATAAATTGATTTTATGTCCACATTAAATTGATTTAATGTCTACATTAAATCAATCTGCTACTTCCGCTGATAAATACACAATCAACCAATCAGAGGAGAGTTTTTAGCGGCGGATGTGCATGTGCGCGAATTAATGTAGACATAAAATGGAATTAATGTCCACATAAAGAAGTCTCCTCTGATTGGTCGATTCTGCCTAGTCCCCGTATTACACAGATCATTTCCTTTGTCGTCCTGTATTCAGGTATTCACCAAGTCCCCCGTATTACATAGATGATTTCGTTTTCTTTGTCGTCCTGTATTCAAATATTCACCAAGTCCCCGTATTACATAGATTATTTTCTTTCCTTTGTCTTCCTGTATTCAAATATTCACCTAGCCCCCGTATCACATAGATTTTATTTCTTTGTCGTCCTGTATTCGAATATCAACCAGGTCCCCGTATTAGATCATTTCCTTTGTCGTCCTGTATTCGAATGTTTTCCTAGTGTCCGCATCATTTATAGTTCCAAAGCCGGTGGCATTTTATGCTTATAGGTTCTCGTTAACCTTTCCATAAAGGATCTCAATAATATATCGGTGGGGAGAGACAAGTGTAATTTTTTGGGTGAAAATTGGCCCCAAACTGTCCTCAGTATTCAGAATGCAAGTTTCTTGCAATGGCCGCAATTTATGGCAGGGATAGTATTGACGACCGGAAGTAGTCAAGCTGGACATGCGCACGGGAGGAGGTTGGATCTGCACATGTAGATGTCAGCATGGTACGTCAAAAGGAGCTACTGCACAAGCTCTGTAAATGGATTCAACCGCTCCTTTTGATAGTGAGGTGCTCTCCAACTGCAACGTGACTGCATTTCCAGCTACATGTAGGCCTACTCTAGCTGAGTGGGAACTAGAAATTTCAGTTGTCCCATATTTTAGTACGCTCGCGGTAAAGAATGTCAAAGACTCAGATATATTAAGTTTTTGATAATTTTTTACTTCGATCGTTCTACAAGGACAGATGTGTTGACCACATCTGTAAAAAGGCAATGCGTTTCCCTTATGGAGAAGCCGAAAGCTATCGGACGATTCTGATTGGTCAATGCCATAGAAGACAGCAATGCCATAGAAGACACACGTCAGATACCATATTTAGCTCACGTGTGGTGAGCTCTTACGATGGTGCAGCGTCCGTCGTCGTCGTCGTCGTCCGTTAGCAGGGCACGTTTCGTAACCGCTGGGGCTATTGATCTGAAACTTGGTACATATATACCCCTAGGTCATATGACCTATGACACCATGTTTCGGTCCGATTCGAATCTTGACTTGGCCACCAGGGTTCATATTCAAGAAACCTTGCTAGGCTTAGTTGCCTGCTAAAGTGCCTTGTTCGTACAGGCCAATGTACACATAAGCAACCAACTAAGCTAGCAAGGTTTTATGAATATGGGCCCTGGTGGCTAAAACACAAAAAGTGCAATAACTCTTTAACTAATGACGGGATCATCTCTAAATTTTTATCATAGGTGTATCTATTGAGGATACATACATGTAACATAAAACGGGTTTTTGATTTGACCTTCAAGGCGACAGAGGTCAAAGTTCAGAATTTTGTCATTTGGTGGCACGTTTCGTGGCTATTTGACCTAAATATCTTCTAACTTGGTGTGATCAGGTGTCTGGGTAGCCTCTGTACCTGGAAATCAAGGCTTGCCCGGGAACATTTCGATTTAACATTTGTCATTTGTTCTTCTGGTACATTCACACAGGTGAACACATGGTCCATGGACCATTTCATAACTGTATACCTACTACTCCGCCCGCAGTCTAGACTACAAAATAACATCACTCATGGCACAGGGGTAAGGTTGGCTACTGCACTGCCACTGGCACTAGGATATAGAGACCTTGCTAACGGTACGTGTGGTCGCTGCCCTCCTGTGGGCTTCCGTATCAGTAGTCTCGGTCACCCAGCCGCTGTTTCGAATCTGGGGATCCGGTAAGCGTCTGGGTCATAATGCCACTTTTTCTGTTACAAGCAGACCAAGATCCTGGTCTGGATGCTGATTGGCTAATCAGGGTCAGAGCTAGTCATTCATTCCCATCCGCCGATTCCTCCCATTTGAAAATCACAATCCGGCTGCTGATCGGGCAAGAGAAGTGATCATGTGATCTCATCATGGCGGCGACAATATAATGTCAGTTGGGTTTTCTGGACCTCGTCTTCCATACGGGTACACAATTCCTGCTCAGTTTTCAGCCTGAAATTCAACTCCAATAAGTTGTCCCGGACGCTGTCTCAGATCACTTCACCAATCGATTCATTGCCAGATTCAGACATTTTGGAAGGCTGTGAGGTGAAATATAATCCAATAACGGAAGCGGCCATTTTATGTCACGTGACCTGCTACAGCACTACCCACAATGCGCTGTATCACAGCAATAACGGCGTTATGTGCCAGACGTTTGTGTAGCAGTACTGCGGAACGAAACGGCTGGCTGCGCGAGACTACCGTAACAGGAAGTGAACAATATTGAATATCACTGCATGGTAAATGTGTCCAAGCTTATGTTCACCGTTACAAAACCACAGACGAATATATGAATGGAGAAATAACAAGGATAAATTAGACATCCAATGAATGTCATCCCGACCAAATCAATGTATTGCGGTATCTACGTGCGTGCATGTACATTTTCATAAGATTCGACGGAACGGAGTCTCGGGTAGCCGAGATGTCCCAGAAAAATAGTAAACTACAAGAACAAAGTGGGTTTAAGGAAAGTCAACAAGTACACGAGTGGGCTTCTTTTTTGCACTAGCTTTATGGACGCGCGCGGAGTCTCGGGTAGCCGCGATGTTCCGGAAAAATAGTACACATGTACAGTACATGTAAACTACAAGAACAAAGTGGGTTTAAGGAAAGTCAACAAATGTTCGAGGTACACGAGTGGGCTCCTTTTTTGCACTAGTTTTATGGACGCGCGCGAAGCGTGCATTAACCTAGTGCAAAATGGAGTTTACACCCTTGTCAACTAGTACGTGTGAGCGGAATAACATCCCGGGAGAATGTATCTATATAAAACTGTAAGCCGTTTATTCCTCGTCTCTGATGCCATGCAGACATTCAGATCTTGTTAATCTCCGTCTTTGAACTAAAGGACAATAATTTCTATCTCCGCATCATCTTACAAGCGACCCGATAGAAATTGCGATGGAAGAGAGAACACACGGATGCACATAAAGTTCCCCTGCTAGTTGTGTTGACGTCTTTTAAGCTGCAGCACAGACACATGTGCAAAAACTCAGTGAGATTGTATTATGTATTATACTTTTCCGTCAGGGCCGAAGCCATAGCATTGGTGAACACCCTGGTAGTATGGCCGAATGGGTGAATGTCGTCCTGGGTGACCCTAAATGTCACCCAGGATAAAACTGGGTGACCCTAAACGTCCCCCAGGACATGGCTGGGTGACGTTTAGACCCTAAACGTCACCCAGATTGAAAATCGCCCCATTTTAAAACCTGCCGCCGAGGTAAGTGGTACGCTCTTCGTGTAGCTGAAAACGAGTTCTGACATCTCCACATCATCAGATCACGGCCGCCCTTGGTCTTCCTCATCAGACGATAAAGACGCATATTGCTGTATTAGATCCACGGTTCATTCTGATTTTATGATGCAAAAACGTCACTCACGTTTGTTCACGATTTCGCTACCGCTACTTGACAGACGTTCCACTAGCATCAATCACCAACCTCGGCGGCAGGTTTTAAAATGGCGCGATTTTCAAACTGGGTGACGTTTAGGTTCTAAACGTCACCCAGCCATGTCCTGGGGGACGTTTAGGGTCACCCAGTTTTATCCTGGGTGACATAGGGTCACCCAGGACGACATTCACCCATTCGGCGGTAGGCTGGAAGAGGACATCTCAAGCTACTCATGTCCCTCACTTCGATGGGGCCTTTAAGGCCCCGATTACATAGAGCTATACGCTATTCGGTATTCGGTATTCGGTATACGCTACAAAATTGGACATGCACAATACGAACAAAAAGCGAATAGCGTGCCCTCAGAATAGTTTAGTCTTATGTAAACCACTCATGGAAATAACCTTGTTCGATTCAAACTATACGCGTGCCCTTCGAAACGTGCCTAGAATACCGAATAGCGTATAGCTCTATGTAATCGGGGCCTACCGGACACGATTTCCAATATAGAACGTCAAGGTGGTAGTTAAAATGAAAAGCATTTACTTAAAGGGACACTAGAGGCAGCTCGCTGTTGCTACAGTTAATACGGACACTGCATTACAGGTGGCGCTAGGAACAGTTCGGTCAGATCGATACCAGCGCCGCCTAGCGGATAAATCGCACCGGGGTGTCGGGGTGGCGCAGTGGAAACATCGGCGCCTGCCACCACTGAGGTCGCGGGTTCGATCCCCGGTCGTGCAAGTGGCTTTATGTGGTAGAGAGGGCGATCTCTCCTCGACATCGTAGGTTTTCTCCGGGGTCTCCGGTTTCCTCCTACATATCATTAATATCGTCCAATATTGTTTGATGAGTAGCTATAATGCCCTAAGTGGGCGCTTGCACTCCTGAGATAATATTTTTTTAAAAAATCGCACCGGTTCCTCATTTGGTTTGCCACAAACGATCTCCGCCGAGAGCCACCAGGCTTGCATCTATTACTTTTGGTCTTTTTTCGGCGAGGAGGTCCCCGAAATCTATTCTATTTCGATATGACTAGCATCTTTTGGCTTTTAACGTTAAGGTGATTTGGGCCATTATAGGGAGGTTTAGAAATCAAACGATAAACGTAAAGTGTACGACAAAGTTATTTTTCATACTACATGTACACATGAACCAATTTTATATTGCATTTTCGGTACAAAAATAACGTTGTCGTCAACGTTTACGTTTATCGTTTGATTTCTAAACCTCCCTTATATGAATCACACGCCGAGCGTCAAATCGTAGCCTGTGGGCTCACAAGTACAAACCAGGGACGTTAAGCACACATCATCAACTCCCGGCTCGACAATAAACCTCTTTCCCGACTAAATTATGCATCTTATTGCCAGACGTTTCTGAAACATGTTCGTATGGGCGCCGTAAAGAACACACCTCGACAGAATATTCACATAAATATTAAAAGGAAAATTTACAAGGTTTGCCTTATTATCGATATATAATGCAATCGCTATTAGGAAAGGTAGAGTGTTCAAAAATGGTCCTTAGTGTTAAGGCTGTTTTCGCACAAGTCATCCGCATGATGAGACAAAATTGCTCGGAGAAATGGCCTTGCGTCCCATTTATGACCGGTGCATCTGCTCTGAGGAGCCTGAGGGGCCACGTATCACATATAGATCATTTCCTTTGTCGTCCTGTATTTGAATTCACCAAGTCCCCGTATAACATAGACCATTTCTTTCTTTGTCGCCCTGTATTCAAATATTCACCAAGTTCCTGTATTACATAGATCATTTCCTTTCCTGTATTCAAAGATTCACCAAGTCCCCAATTACATAGATCATTTCCTTATCTTTGTCGTCCTGTATTCAAATATTCACCAAGTTCCTGTTTACATAGTTCATTTCCTTTTCTTTGTCGTCCTGTATTCAAATATTCACCAAGTCCCGTATTACATCATTTCCTTTGTCGTCCTGTATTCAAATATTCACCAGGTTACAAGGATCATTTTCCTTCTTTGTCGTCCTGTATTCAAATATTCACCTAGTCCCCGTATTACATAATTTAAATCATTTCCATCACCACCCACCATCGACCTGTATTCAAATATCACCAGTCCTGTATTACATAGATCATTTCCTTTGTCATCCTGTGTTCAAATATTCACCAAGTCCCCGTATTACATAGATCATTTCCTTTTCTTTGTCGTCCTGTATTCAAGACTTCACATCCAGTTCTTGTAAACATAGACTTTTTTCGGGTATTCTAATATTCCTTCCCCCTTTATATTTTCAGATCATGCCAGTTCCTGGCTTATGTTATAATCAAGAAAGTCTTTGAAGTTGGGTGATCAGAAGGAAGACATGGGATAGTTTACTGACGTTACATCAGAATCTTAGCGTGTAGAGTGATTAGCCTAGAGTCTAGACGATCACACATGTAGTTCGTGACGTTGCATATCAATACGGTTGTTTTGAAGTCTATCTGAACTTAATAAATACATGAGACATATTACACAGGATATGATATACGAGTGGGAACGACGATCTTGGAAATTGTGTGTGGTTCTGTGAATCTCTCTGGATATTTACTTTGTTTCATTACGTCTGTACTGAAAACCTTTGAGGAAGCTGGCCGGAGATGACATCCTGAGGAAATGGTAAGTGTTTGACTAAACCCTGGAAAGCTAGGAACCCACTGCAGGGACCTTATTCATAAAGCTTGATAGTGAAAAATAGGTTGTCCGCAAAAGGGCAATAGTTTGCGCACTCCCGTAAGTTACGGGAGCTTCGTGAATAAGGTGCCTGAATTTCTGCGTTGCGACTTGCTTTGCAACCTGCTACCTGCGATTGAATACGATCGCAAGGAACTGATACCAGTCGCCGACCGATTGCCGACTGAAATTGACCACATCTTCGCCATTGGTGGAAACCACGTCTAGCGGGTCTACTACGGCGATCGTGTGCCCAGTTGCAGAAGTCGCAACGCAAAATCAGCTTGAAAATCAATAGTGAATTCCTAGCTTTAGTAACACATGAGAAAACTTTTCTTGCTCCAGCTAGCGATTAGTGGAAACCAAGAAATAATGCTCCGTTTGCGGATGTTTGCAACTAAAGCTAATATTTTACTGCTGACTTCCTGCTTTGCGACCTGCTACCTGCGATTGAATACGACCGCAAGGAACCGATAACGGTCGCCGATCACATCTTCGCCATTGGTGCATCACGTCTAACTAGTCCACTACGGCGATCGAGTGCCCAGTTGCAACGCAACCCAGTTGCCAAAGCAAGTCGCAAAGCCAAATCAGCTTGAAAATCAATGGTGGATTCCCCGCTTCAGACGTCATTGCTTTTCACCACACACTGGGTGATTCCTGCTTAATTTCCACTACAGCAAGAGCCAGCAGTCTTGAACGTTAGTTGGGGTGTTGATATTTTTGGTGGCTGGGAGGGGAATGTCATGATTCCAGCCATTATTCACATCCCCGGGAAAAATTCGGCTGCTAGTAGATAAGTGCGCATGCGCCAGTTATCGTGGCAGGGAATCCAGCCACACTTCCGGAAATGGCGGACCCCAGCACCAGTTCTTGTGCTGTGCCGGTAGAACTGGATCCCGGTTAATATCGGTGGTAACTCCACGTTGCGTCATTCCCGTCAGTCATTGAATAATCATTGAACAAAAAAGTTATATTGTCCACTGTCTGTCGTAAATAAGGCAAAAATCTCCATTACCTACTCAGAAATATGGGCCTTCACATCATTATCTGAAAGGTCGTCAGAAAGACAGCACGGCTAATAAAACGGTGATTTCCAGCAATTTATAACAATTAACTATCAGATGTAACAATATACGTTCAGTGGGAAAGTGGCCAGCTACGGCAACAGCACGCTAGAGTAACAGGAGTTAGTGGGAAAAGAAACTAATTTGCCGTTCTAATGATTACAACTGTAGGTGGGAGGTTACTATCCTAGGTGTTGGGAAGGTGGAAGGTTGCTACTAACACCAGAATGAGAAGGTGAAGCCGAATTTGTGTGACGGGAAAGAAATATTCAGACGTCGGCCCGCAATGAAACCATATAAGCTACAGTCACACCTGTTGAAAATACCCGTGTTTTTCCAGACCCGTGTCAAACCCGTGTGTACGAAAACCCGGCGAGAGGTCACACTACTACATGGTAGTTAAGTAGCCCGGCGACAGGTGCGCTGCATGCACTGACTCTTCGGTCATTTCTGTTTTGGTACACATTGTTGGAGGCGCGAAAACGACGTCACTTAATGGCTGCGCCATCTGTAGCCGTGCGAAGAACTAACGAAAACACGTGGAATTTGAAAAGCACGGCGAGCTTGCCGTGTTTCAAAAACCCGTGTTTTTCAGACACGGGTTTCTCGAAGCCCGGCAATTCATAGGTGTGACCACAAAAAACCCGGGGATTTTATGTAGTGTAGTATTGCTTGTCCTTTTGTTTGTTTCTTCAACAATCCATACATCACGCTTATTTCGTATCTGTAGTAAAAAACGATGTCAACAAACTCGTCCAAAAACAAGAACAAAAACCACACCTTTATCGGCTTTGGTCTTCGCCCTTTTTCTGTCTCCGATTCGATCACAGAACAGTTACGCACGAAATGAATCTCAGAAAGTGCAGCGATATCGTGCGCACTTGCCGGGAGGGTCGAAAACTCGGATCGGCACCGTCAGTAAGTGGGTTACAATGGGAGTAATGTCAATGAATGGATTCTTATATGACATTAGATAAGTAAATAAGGATGAACAAAGAGGCTACATTGTATGTTTTCATTGTCAATTAGTTTGTTTAAGCGTTTCGTCGTGTTAAAGCTGACAAGACACCTATTCGTCGTTACCACGACGTAATGTTCGTTCTGTTGGGTTGCGCGTTTTGTCCCCAGCTTAATCCTACGTCACAAATGCACCGGGCCCCGTACGATTTTCCCCACCCAGCGGCTTGCTGCGGATTTTAGAGACTGAAACTCGGCTCTAAGATGAATCATGCCGAAATCGCCTCAATAGATAGGCGGAAAGTAGGTTGGATCAAACTGGGCACCGTAGAAATTGGCCAAAATGTCTGTTTTTACTCGCCGTACGGGCCCCGGAGTGGATATGTGACTGTGGCTTTAAGCCTAGGTCACAAATCCACCGGGCCCCGTACGATTTTCCCCACCCAGCGGCTTGCCATGGATTTTAGAGACTGAAACACGGATCTAAGATGAATTATGCCGAAATCGCCTCAATGGATAAGCGGAAATTAGACTGGATCAAACTGGGCACCGTAGAAACTGGCCAAAATGTCTGTTTTTACTCGCCGTACGGGCCCCGGAGTGGATATGTGACTGTGGCTTTAACGACGTTTAGTCCATGGGCTAGGGGGGTTCCCGTGTGCATAAGATGTACCCTCAGTTACTCTACTGTTTCTGAGAGGGGAGTATCCGTAATTGTAAGAAAATCTTGGGTAGACTTCCTCAACCCCGGCAGCAAGTGAGAAAGAGACCCCTAAAGTTAGGGTACTGGAAATAAAAGAGGAGTCAAAAATATGATAACGGGCAAGGCGTCAAAAACACAGGGTTCACGGGGTCACTTATTTATCAGAAGCTCTCCTAACTTAAAGGTGCTCCAGTTCGAATTGTAAGCATTACGGTTTGTTTATTTACATGGTTGATTATAATAGTTATTTTTCCTCGAACAGGTGGCAGCACCATGTATACCAAAACATTAATGTTATCTATTTTATATCTATCTTGATAAATATTCTTGTAACTGAAATATATTTATGATTTTACGCTCAAAAACGAACAAAAAGTTGTGAAAGGCGAGATTTAATTCGATTTTATCTGATTTGTTAGTACCAGAAGTTGACAATAGGTGGCACACCGTAATGTTTACAATTCGAACTAGAGCACCTTTAACGGAAAGCATAAAATATTTTCCATTTGCGGACAACCTATTTTTCACTATCAGCATGACAAAGGATTTGCATACCCAAAATGTTACGGGGGCTTTGTGAATAAGGTCGCAGGCCAAGCGTATAGGTGACTTGTACGTATAAGGCAAGCATTTTGCGGACCTTCACGAGGCTATGAGACCTCTACTCTACAGACACTCTTCTAACACTTTGGAAACCGTAAAATTCAAGACTGAGGAGCTTTAAGTAAAGCCAACTTGTAGTGTGCTGTTGATTACATTGTCACGACAGGTAGCGCTCCTACCTCGCACTGACCTGTCACCGCGCGCGCAACGCGTCATGGGAAATTTTGGGACTACTTGTTGCATTTTCAAGATGGCGGGAATTCCTCGCTTCGGTTTTATAAATTGCAGAATCTCGTCAAATAGGCCTACCTAGGATGTCTCCGTGTGTGGGCATCGCATTATCCGTCATGATTATGACATACATAGGCCTATTTTGTGTGAGATATGCTGTACATGTCATGTTAGCCACTGGCAGCTAGTTGGTGCGTCGTCACATACGTTTACACTACGTTACAGCACAGTGACAGTTAGCTGCCGAGGTGAAAACCCAAATAGCATCCTTTTCTTCTCAACAATGTCATGTCTGTGACAATTTCTCATCAGAAATGACAAATCCGTCAATTATTGGCAAAGTCTGCAAGAAATAAGCCTCATATCGCTATTTTCTTAGGATTTACTTTCGTGGCGTAGTAGATCACGTGATTACCGAGTTGAGGCGGTGATGTGTCCGCGTATTACTTTTTACGCCAAATTCGGCGTGATGCGGGTCGTGCGGACACAGGTTGGTGCGTCCATAACGCCGCCTAGCGCCGACCTGTGAAACACAATGCTGTTGATTACTGCCCGCGGAACATCGTTGCCGTTATGCAGCGCAATGACGGGAAAAGATGGGTAACGTTGAGTACAATGACTTCCTGTTTAGGTCTCAAAGCAACCGTTTGTTTTCCGTACATTGCTCTGGGGTAGAAAACATCCCAACTTTTCCCCCGCATTGGGTAAGAGTACAGGAGAGGGGGAAGTGGTGGAAGGCTTTGTTGATTTCATACTTCCACTAGCAATCTTCAGCAAAGGAAACAACAGAGAACTCCGATGAGACCGTTTAAGATATCATATACCATACAAACATACTTTTATTTTACTTTTTCAGGTCTTTTCCACACGATCCCAAATTCCAACAAAAATGGCGGATCTACGACTCATGATTCGACTAATTCTAGTCGTTATTTTCTGAAAACGGGATTTTCGAAGTCTGAGGTCGGCGCAGTCGACAAAATGATCAAAAAGACCGTATAACATGTAAGTAACATTTTTTTTTGAAAAATGAACGGACGCATTCGTAGTTGCGTTCTCTGACAGCGGTGTTCATGGTGCACATTCATACGAATGCTGGCCTACAACAAGGGAGGTTGAGATCAGCGACTTACATGTATCACGGATCCTAGAATTCTGTGTTGTCCGGCAACATCTAAGCGCTACCCAGTGGCATGCGGGAGTCATGATTGTAATGTGGCAGAGCTTTGCGGTTTTTAATCATGCCTGTTAACCATTTGTGGTCGTTCCCCGATTGTTCGTGCTGTCCACCGTTTATTCAAGAGCCACGTGTGATGATCAAAGGTCCATAGAAAATCCAACTATCAACTTCCGCATTCCATTGGGTCGCGCTTAGATGTTGCCAGACTTTACAACCAGACAAATTTTCTGTACATTTCGATCGGTATGCCTATTCGTATAAAGCCGCCCATACACGGCGCAATATTATTGCACAATATGGGGCCCAAATGGGTGGTCGTGTGCTTTTCGCATGATGGGTAGAAGAAAGATTGGCAATAATATTGCCCATTGTGATCCTCATATTGTGCAATAATATTGATCGTGTATGGGCCGCTTAAGGATCCGTTGTAACGTTTTTGAGCGTTCCCCATCTGCGAGTGTTCCCCTGCTATTGTCTGATGGAATAAGCCGCGACTTGACAATGGAGGACACACAGAGAAACGTGTCGATCTATCTGCCAGTGTTTCCAGAACAATAGGGGGAACACTGACACACGGAAACACTGAAAAACTTTACACCGTGATAAGACGCTAATCTCAACCTCCTTTAGTCGACACCTTCTGGAGGATTTCGACCAAATATCTTGAGGGTTGGTAGTGTAGTTTGCCTGAGGCTTTGGTGGTCTGAGTATGGGTAGTTCACCGTTCCTTCGCTGAAATGGCAGAGTTTTCGCAAAGCCCCGAAATGCCAACACCAACGCCAATCCCACTGCGGATGCCGCGGAGAGAGCAAAACAAAAGGAGAGACGTTTGCGTTCGAGTTTCGGGGGTAAGCGCAACCTCTCTAATGTCAGCTTCTTCCCGTATCTCTCTACCTGGTTTCCTTTCGCAGGTGTTTCTGTACGTAATCAATGGTACGGCAGATTTGTCGGAGAAGTTACAACAACACTATCATCATTTTCATAAATAAATGAGCCGCGTTGAAAATAAATAATCCGCCTGACTTTCGGTTAGTGACAAAACCCGGAACGAAACGAAACGAAATGAAATCATCGAAATGGGCATGATTTGCATCAATTTATTTTCGTTTTATTGTCTTATTGTAACACCGGTATTTAAGTGGTTAACTAGAATCTGCTCCGACATTGACGCTTGCTTTATGCACCAACCGAATGAGTGGAGAAAACGCAGAAAAAAACTGGCGGTAACTTGAGGAGCACCGAAGGGAATTTCATACATGATGATTCTGATTGATTTTAAAATAATAATTATGGTTCCCGATCAATCAGATCGGGAACCATATTGTTTTTGGTCATGGTGCGTGCGTGTGCGTGTGCGTGTGCGTGTGCGTGTGCGTGTGTGTGTGTGTGTGTGCGTGTGTGTCTGTCTGTCTGTCCGGTCTGTCACACCTTCATATCTCATCTCCTTGAACAGCCTTGGAAACAAATCCGACCCCTAGGTTTGTCAACCTGGGCAATCCAATGAGTCAATAATTTTCAATCTCAGATGCCTCCATCATGATGTAATCAACATATCAGACTTGATATTTTGTCCGTCACGCTTTTATCTGATGGCATAACTCCTTCAACACCTAGAGCAATGGAAATAAGTTGTACCGTTAGGTTTTCATACCCTAGGAATCGAATGGACTGATTACTTTTGATGTGAGATGTTGGGATCATGGTGATCGATATCACGAATTTGATATTTTGAGATAACTTGCCACACTGTCAACTGAGCAACATGAAACAAGTCTTAGTTCATGCCTACTTATCAAAGGACTGGACTATGTTAAAATTCTCAGCCTCAAGTGTCCGGGTGTTCGAAATCTCGTGAGATTTTGATATATCAAACTTGATAATTCGAAATATCTCTGCCTGTGGTAAAGGTAGAGGCATGATATCACCCATACTTAGGTTATTGAGGATGCCCATTTTGATTATGCAATGACCTTGATGATCAAAGGTCAAGGTCAAGGTCAAACTTGATGATTTGAGTTGAGCACATCAAAATGGCTGCGAGCAGATTGCCTGTCATGCCTGTAGCGTCCTCTTCAACAAGCGGGAACATTTACAATGTCATCTTGTTTTGAAATTGAATGTGAATTTCGTAGACCATGAATTATTCTTAGTGTCATTTTTGACTCCGGGACGAATTCCTTTACTTATGATCACTTAATGATTTGTAAACGTACACAGATTGCTGTCAGATTAATGGTGCTCTAGTTCGAATTGTAAACATTACGGTGTGCCACCTATTGTCAACTTCTGGTACTAACAAATCAGATAAAATCGAATTAAATCTCGCCTTTCACAACTTTTTGTTTGTTTTTGAGCGTAAAACCATAAATATATTTCAGTTACAAGAATATTTATCAAGATAGATATAAAAATAGATAACATTAATGATTTGGTATACACGGTGCTGCCACCTGTCTCCGAGGAAAAATAACTATTATAATCAACCATGTAAATAAACAAACCGTAATGTTTACAATTCGCACCTTTAAGGAACGGAATGAAAAAAAAAATGTCCCAAATCACTGCAAACAGGACTGGCAGCGCACAGAAATCTGTAAATCTGTCTCCCGAAAAAATTGACCTTCTTAGCTTAAACTCCGCATAAAAACAAAATCACCCGCCTCCAACATATCCTCCATACTTCCTTATTCGCAATCTCCGGGCATACGCTTCCCTGTCGGAAACATTCCATCCGCTTTTACCAGAAAACTTCAAAAAGCATGATATATGTACATGTACTTTCTTTGTAATCATAAAAGTCGACGGGACATGTTCTCACCATCCCCGGACGTTTTTAAGTGGAGAGTTCCTAGCGCATGGGCGTTGGCAGTGTCTGAAATTCTCTTGATATGTATGTCCAATGTACATTGTATTTCAAATTAGGCCACTGAGAATGTTAAATGGAGACTCCACTCATTGTAAAGTTTTGAATTTTTATCAATCCATGTAGACTATTGCCATGAGTTGTGATGTCACTAGTGTCAATAGGCTGACGACCTTTTTAGTGAATGAGCTAATACTGTGACTGCCTCGGCCTATTGGTTGTACATGTACCTTCATAAATATGCATTCAGCACTGATGACATCACGAGTGCTGTGCAACGGTCCCCTTGGGATCTACTTAAAATACTTAAAATGATGAGTTTCCTGATTTAAAAAAAAAACGACATGTAGCAGATATCAGTGGATTTGAATGTATTAACGATATTTCAAAAATTCACAATGAGTGGAGTATCCCTTTAATGCAGATAATATGGTTAGTCGATTGGATGAAACTTCATACAGAACAAAAGTTCCGGTGTGTGGAGGACCATTCTGATCGGAACTCTAAGACGGCCACCAGTCCCCAGAAGTTCACCGAGGAGTTTGCTTGGGAAAGTTTTCCGTGTGTTAAGATTTTTGGCATCTGTGCTGGTCAGTGGTATTTTCGTGTCAATATTGGAAGACTGTGGAAAGTGAGATTCACGTGAAGTAAAATGGTAGGTTCTATTCTTTGACTCTTCGTTTGGTTGCAAACAAACACAAATGTTGGGTGGTGCCGTGAAGGAATCAACCATAAAGGTCTAACTGCGAACGATGAACTAACTGAGGGATACACTTCATGTGCTGTGTAAACGTGCAGAAGGGTCTCTCCTATATACGGAAGAGTCAGAACGCAAATCTGTTGGGGTTTAAAGGGATGCTGTCCACATTCATAAAATGCTAAGTTTGTAAGTTGAACCTTTATGATTCCTTTATGGTGGTGCCGAGTATAGGTCACCAAAACGTAAATCTGGGAAAACCCTGTTCTTGCTGTTGGCCTGCAGGGAAAAATACAGTACTTAGTCTACGATATGTAACGGAAGCTAACCTCTGCACATAAGTTCGATTTTAGGTTCGAGGTAAAGGAACCATCTTTAGGTCTTCATGTACATGTATGTACAGTCATGGACATTAGTTTACCTACACCTGATACTTTAAATATTTCAAATACATCTGAGCCGATTTTAACACGGTTTGTTCCATATGAAAGTTCATCTTGTTGGTCATATTTCTGCATCAAAATTTTGGAAATTTGGAAATATCGTAATTACGTAATATCAAAAATTCATAAACGAGCGCTCGCTTATGAATTTTTGGTAATATCTCATCAGAAAGTCCTAAAAATCAAAAATTTTTATTATGTAGTTTTTTGTGACTTTTGTTGCAGTTTTGTTAGAGTGGAACCTTCTAAGGATCATGGACTTTGCTTCATCAAAATCTGTTGAGTGGTTGCTGAGATATTTGAGATTATCAAAATTTCGATAATTTGAGATTTTTCAATTTTACAAAAAAATTTGATATCAGTTGACAGAGCACTTCTAAAAACCAAAAACTATAATGTTTTGGAACGTTTAGCCGAAACTGGTTAGAAGTTAAGCATGTTTTTCAAAATATGAACATTCTGATACTTTGAAAAATACGCAATATTTCTGCCCAGTTAAGGCAAAAAGTTCCAAAAATTTGTAAATCCATAGTCTGAGGTTAGCTTTATCCAATGGCATCAAAATTTCCTACAAAACACGAAAATCTCAAATTATCAAATATCTCAGCAACCACTCAACATATTTTGATGAAACAAAGCCCAAAATCCTTAGAAAGTGTCACTCTATCACATCTGCAACAAAAATCACAAAAATATTACATAATACAAAGTTAGATTCTTAGTGTTTTTTTCTGATGAGCTATTACATAATTACGACATTTTCAAATGTCCAAAATCTTGATGCAGAAATATGACCAACAAGATATATTTTCATGTGGAACAAACCGTGTTTAAATTGGCCTAGTAGTGTTTGAAATATTCAAAGTATCAGGTGTAGATAAACTATGTCCATGACTGTACATGTTATGCCCTATGTCCATACTGGTTGAATGGTCACGAAGTCGGTCACCAAAACTCTGCTCTTGCTGCCATAGGCTATGGGGAAATGATTCTACAACGTGTAACATAACCTAACCTCTGCATCTAATCTTGATTCTAGGTTCGGGGTGAAGGAACCGTCACTTGGACGACGCTGCTCTGCCTGTTGCTGTCCCTCATTCCGTATAATACTGGGCTGTCTGATACGACAGCGCGGCCGCATCTCCCCCATGGTTGTACACAAAAGAACGTGCCGGGCGGGAAGAGGATTAAGTGTTCAGATGCAGTTTTCAACGACGTCATCTCCGCCTGTGCTGTACTTGGCGACGCACTTGTCGAACTCGTAATCAGTGGATGCTCACCAGAACTAGCAGTCAAACTGACCTCGTCCACTTTCAACAGTTCGAAGTTAAGAAAAGTGTCAATCGCGAGTTGCGGAGTTTATGACCTTGCGGACGATGCATTGAAGAACCTGGTTAACCTACGTGTTCTTGACTTGACTGCTAATAAAATTCCCCGACTCACATCGAAGTGGTTTACCGGCCTGCACATGCTCGACCTGCTCGATCTATCACTTAATGTTGTAGCCAGCATCGATAGTAACACATTCGGTGAATTAAGGCAGCTTAGAAGTCTTTTTTTATATTGTAACCAAATCACGTCGATAGGCCCTAACACGTTCACTGGGCTCGTCAACCTTAGGGTGCTTGAACTTTCAAGAAATTCGATTAGAAGAATCACCAATAGACCATTTAGTCTCCTCAAAAAGCTTCAAATCCTTGATCTGCATTCAAATAAAATTTCTTTCATTGATGATGATACATTTCACGGTAATCGAAGACTAGAAGATCTGGACCTGAAACACAACGATTTAACGTTTGGCGCCGAGACTTCGGTGAGGATGTTAGAAAATTTGACTCGACTAAGGAGTCTGACTCTTAGCGGGAGTCTATTATATATGAAAGGAGATGATCTAGACGTATTTCTGAAGGACCAAGCCAATTCCCTTACTGATCTAGATCTTTCTGGAACCCGTTTTAGTAATCAGCACTTCGCTATGTTGAGGAATCTTAAGAGTCTGAAACGTTTGTGTCTCAGCGACAACTATATCGGTTTCATTCAGGAATCGTCATTCCCGAAACTTGCCAGTTCATGTGTCGTTGATCTCACCAACAACAAAATTGTGTATGTTAACGAAAAAGCCATCGACGGATCGGCAACTTATCATTTGGAACTGAATCCCTTTGACTGCAGCTGCTCTCTTAGGCGATTTTCACAATGGTTGAGAACTGGCAATGGTTCGGTTGTGCTTCACCGTGATAAGCTCAAGTGCGGAGGCCCTGTTGCCATGTTTGGTACGAAAGTGATGGACTATGATCCATACTGGTGGTCATGCAGCCCGTATGTTCCACTGGTTGGGTTACTGTTTGTCATCGGTTTCGGTCTTCTTGTGGCACTCGCTGCGCTGCTCGTTTATTGTAATCTTGTGAACATTAAACATTTTCTTTTGGAAAGGCGGGAGGCGGCGAATGTGTCCGACGAAGAGCAAGTCCTGCCAACAACGAGCAATGAGTCGGACCCTCTTCTAATCAACGCGATGTCCAGGAATTCGCTTCCGCGAGGGAAAACCGGTGCCTATATCCTTTACGATATGTACGAGACGCAAGTCCTGGACTGGGTGAATAAATATATCGAAGACGAACTATACAATCATCCGATGAGAATCACATTGCAGTGGTCGGCAGGTCCAGAAGTCACACCCCTTTGGAAGCAAATCAAGGTCTTCAGCAATCATGTCAACTACTTTCTGGTCATTGTGACTGAGGAGTTTTTGGAGAAGCACTGGCCGGACATCGCCGAGAAGAGTGGCGTGGAGAACATTATGAAGTGTGTCTTGGTGCTCCACGGGAAGAAGATAAGTGAATTGCCCAAGGAGATAAGGAGGTTGAAATGTCCTAGCTTTGAGTGGCCTCAAGATGGGAACGGAGCTCAAAGTTAGTAGTTATGACTGATTAATTCCAACTACGCGCCGATTATCAGTTGCCAACTGGTTCTGACTGTACGTAAGGGCGACATAAGCGAGGCTTAACGTGTAACATAACCTAACCTCTGCACATTAATCTTGATTCTAGGTTCGGGGTAAAGGAACCGTCACTTGGACGACACTGCTCTGCCTGTTGCTGTCCCTCATTCCGTATATCACTGGACAGTCTGATGCGACAGCGCGGCCGCATCTCCCCCATGGTTGTACACTAAAGAACGTGCCGGGCGGGAAGAGGATTGACTGTGACAGAGCAGCTGTCAACGACGCCATCTCCGCCTGTGCTGTACTTGGCGACGCACTTGTCGAACTCAAAATCGTCTATTGCTCAACAAAAGAAACAGTCAAACTGACCTCGTCCACTTTCAACAGTTCGAAGTTAAGAGAAGTGGCCCTCAGTGAGTGCGGAGTTTATGACCTTGCGGACGATGCATTGAAGAACCTGGTTAACCTACGTGTTCTTGACTTGACTGGTAATCTAATTTCAGGACTCGCATCGAAGTCGTTCACCGGCCTGCACATGCTCGACGAGCTCGATCTATCATATAATAGGCTAGTCAGCAACGATACCGGTAGTAACTCATTCGGTGAATTAAGGCAGCTTAGAAGTCTTTATTTAAATTCCAACATAATCTCGTGGATAGGCCCTGACACGTTCACTGGGCTCGTCAACCTTAGGGTGCTTTCACTTTCAGGAAATGCGATTACAATAATCACCAGAGTAGCATTCAATCTCCTCAAAAAGCTTCAAATCCTTGATCTGACTTCAAATAAAATTTCTTTGATTTTTCCTGATACATTTCACGTTAATCGAAGACTAGAAGAACTGCACCTGAAATACAACGATATAACGTTTCACACCCAGTCTTCGGTGAGGATGTTAGAAAATTTGACTCGACTAAGGAGGCTGACTCTTAGCGGGAGTCTATTATATGTGAAAGGAGATGATCTAGACGTATTTCTGAAGGACCAAGCCAATTCCCTTACTGATCTAGATCTTTCTGGAACCCGTTTTAGTAATCAGCACTTCGCTATGTTGAGGAATCTTAAGAGTCTGAAACGTTTGCGTCTCAGCGACAACTATATCGGTTTCATTCAGGAATCGTCATTCCCGAAACTTGCCAGTTCATGTGTCGTTGATCTCACCAACAACAAAATTGTGTATGTTGACGAAAAAGCCATCGACGGTTCAGCAACTTATCATTTGGAACTGAATCCCTTTGACTGCAGCTGCTCTCTTAGGGGATTTTCACACTGGTTGAGAACTGGCAATGGTTCCGTGGTGTTTGACCGTGATAAGCTCAAGTGCGGAGGCCCTGTTGCCATATTTGGTACGAAAGTGATGGACTATGATCCATACTGGTGGTCATGCAGCCCGTATGTTCCACTGGTTGGGTTACTGTTTGTCATCGGTTTCGGTCTTCTTGTGACAATCGCTGCGCTGCTCGTTTATTGTAATCTTGTGAACATTAAACATTTTCTTTTGGAAAGGCGGGAGGCGGCGAATGTGTCCGACGAAGAGCGAGTCCTGCCAACAACGAGCAATGAGTCGGACCCTCTTCTAATCAACGCGATGTCCAGGAATTCGCTTCCGCAAGGGAAAACCGGTGCCTATATCCTTTACGATATGTACGAGACGCAAGTCCTGGACTGGGTGAATAAATATATCGAAGACGAACTATACAATCATCCGATGAGAATCACATTGCAGTTCGCGGCAGGTCCAGAGGTCACACCCATTTGGAAGCAAATCAAGGTCTTCAGCAATCACGTCAACTACTTTCTGGTCATTGTGACTGAGGGGTTTTTGGAGAAGCACTGGCCGGACATCGCCGAGAAGAGTGGCGTGGAGAACATTATGAAGTGTGTCTTGGTGCTGCACGGGAAGAAGATAAGTGAATTGCCCAAGGAGATAAGGAGGTTGAAATGTCCTAGCTTTGAGTGGCCTCAAGATGGGAACGGAGCTCAAAGAAAGAGGGTTCTATTCTGGAAACAGATACGTCTGGCTCTAAAGGGCATGCTGAAATGATGTGGAACGTTCCCACAATCAATGAGGAGGGCTCCGTACTAAAGCACCACACGGCGTCGCTGCGAGCGTTGTCACCGAAATTTATTTTTTCTAACGTTATTTCAGTTTACTTCTTGCATAATAACCCGTTTGTTTTGGTCTCCCGACAGTAAAACGTACATCATCTTTTTTTTCCTTAAAACGACGAAATGTGATACCGATAAATGCATAGGTTTTGTCTCATTATGAGGCCTTGCAATGACGTCATCCTGGCGGCCATGCTGGAGGGCACAGGCCTTGGCGAATTTTTTTTTCACACCAGGCTACGCCATCTTGGTTTCCATATTTGGCGTAATTCTTCATAATTTATTCGGATGAATGACGTTTGGGAATTCCCCGCATAGATGTACATTACATTATACCATGCCTTCTTGGAACGAAGTTGGCGAACGAGGTTTGCCATGATAACAAAGAATAGGTACCACGTTCCTAGGTGCTTTTTCGCTTTTTTCATGGCGGTTTGCACTTTGCTCTGACTGGCACGTTTCTTTTGTTTTAGTCATGCTAGTCGCATGAGAGTCGATGCAATTCCTTGAATCTTGGAATAAGATCGCGGAAAAATAATAACGTTATCATGAAGAAGGGAATTCCCCCTGCATATAAACATTGTCGTTCAGCCGGTCGCTGTCGGAGATTTTACAAAATCCTTTCGCCCAAAATATCTATGTTAACTTCTTTGTATTCAAACCATTGTTTGCCATATTTGGTAGGAGCCAATAGTTGTATTGTACGTGCACGCGTCTCGTTACTGTGGTTTCCTTTTGTAGGCCTCGACCATGTCGACGTGCATGCCTTAATTTTTAAGGGAATTCCTATTTTTTTCCAAATTAGGGCTCCAACCAATCAAATTTCGTTCCGGACCTTTTCCACTGTATGCATTGACTTCTAACAGTCGTGGTATGTCATGCTTCTTGTATATCATGATACACAAGCCAAGGGACCTGGATTCCTTTCACACCTGTTTTTGATTGTACAGCCTTTGCTGCGCCCGATCTAGCAGTGTGTCCCTCTGTGTCCACTTTGCTGCAAAATGCGAAAAGAGTCAGAATAAAAATCTGTTGAATGAGTTGAAAGGGATACTGTGCACATTTATAAAACGCACGGTGCAAATAACGCCAAACCTGATCTTATTCACACCGTCGTAAACAGCCAATCAGAGAGCGTCATTCCAGACATGCCAGGTGAAGTTACCGGTATCATCTCGCACAATGCCGGATTTTTTAAAAATATTCTTGATGAAAACGTTATTTTATAATCACAACCAGGATAAAAAGTTTTATATCAATGCTTTTGGGCAAGGAGGGCCTACTGAAGTATCTAATGATTCCCCGCACATTTCGTAGCGTGAACCTCAGTGGCCGAGTGGTTAGCGTGGGTGGTTGTCGAACGGAAGGCCGCGGGTTCGAACCCCGTCATTACAGTTTTTTTTATCATTTAGTTTCACCTCCTTTTTTTTCTTTTCGTCTTTTTATCGATATCGATCCGTTGTCAGAAAATGAGCCAAAAATTTTTTTTAAAAGTTAGGGCCTATATAAGTCCTACGCCTATGAAAAATATTTTATCATCAGACAGAGGCCAACATTTCATCATAAAGGAGAATATGGAGAATATGTGAAAGGAGAATATGGGGTCATTGGACACCGTCAAAGGAAAAAAATTGCCCAGGCTAAAATATCATTTTAGATCTGCTGCCCATCAGTCGCACTGTCCGAGTTACGGTGCAGAAATTATACATCACCGTCACGGTACGAATAATCATTGTCCACGCACTATTCCCACCGTCACGGTGTAAATAAGAGCTATTTCCCGCACTATTCACACCGTCACGGTACGAATAAGAACCGGCGGCGCACTATTCACACCGTCACGGTACGAATAAGAACCGACGGCGCACTATTCACACCGTCACGGTACGAATAAGATCTGGTTTGGCGTTATTTGCACCGTCACGGTACGAATAGCCCCGGCCCAGAATGCTTAGTTTTTTAAGTTGAACCTTTATGCTTGATTCCTTTATGTCCAGAGGGAATTCTAATCTTGAACGAGTTACCACTTTGATGCCACTATAGCGGGTGATCCACTGTCGCGATTTTGGCTTGAGACGCGGTTACCATATAAGGACTTCCGATTGCCATATAAGGCGATCGCAAGGCACCGCAACCCCGTCTCAAGCCCAAATCGCCACAGTGGATCACCCGCTTATGTCTGAGACGTTCATGTATTTTATTTCTATCCAAGGACTCCATTGTAGGTAATTCAGATGATATGCGATCGATTTTACTGAGTGTCTTAAGGCAGACCTCGACATCATGATTGCAGCCGGCCTTGGGTTATATCTGTCGGTGTGTTGATTTTTCAAACAGATGGCAAAGCGCCAGTAAGAGTTCGCAACAAATGTACGAGAAAAAATGTATTCATTTTATCAAGAATATATAAGTACCAAGAATGTACAACTTAGTAATCAAGCAAAAGGGTGGGCATTAAGTTACTTTTTCTGATAATAGAGGGCGTACGGTAATTATAGGCCTTCTAATTAAACAACCAGGGCCGATTTCACAAAGGGCGTTTAAGACTTAGACGCGTGTAACTTCGTCAAATGCATGGTGGAAGTGCGTGCATTTAGTGAAGTTACACGCGTCTAAGTCTTAAACGCGCTTTGTGAAATCGGCCCCTAATGTTTAGATTTAACGATTGTTGACTGAATTGTATTATTTAGAATATCATCAATATTCTTATGTAAAGTTACAGACATATTACTGGCATGCAAATTTTGTTTGATTTTGGTGAAACCATGGATTTGTTGTATAGGTCAGAGTGCCCAACCCTGAGATCAAGTACGATATCAATTTGTCGAAAATATGGTCCATTCAAAACTGCTCTGTAGCTCGGTTATTTCTGAGTGCATATAACTATGGGAGGTGCCATTTTGTTCGTAATGCTCTTCTCTACACAATAATCCTTCACAAATTAAGATCCCTTCGCTTACAGGGCCACCAGAGGCAAATTAGTAAACTCCCTTTTTGGCACATATTCGGAGTTGTATATTATTCTTGATTTTATTAATTGTCATAATATTTGCGTAATTGCAAATGCAACATATGACATGCCATTTCACTTGTGGCCGTGTGGTACATGTAGATGATGGCACTGGGACTGTCAAATGCTTTGTCTAGGCACGGTCTGTGTGAAGGTATGTTTCAAATATAGGATTTTATACTAGATCAAATTCTGTTCGGCTTGGTATTGTACTCCCACAAACTTTACCGAATATCTTCTCTATTTTGGGCGTCTGTGTTTCCTCGCCACTGTCACCCACCCAGAGAAGACACAAGTTTGGTTTTATGAGAGAAAAAACTTAGTTTTATGGAATAACTGGACATTTTAGTGCGGAAACTTACATTTTTGTCGATAAAATGGGGGTTGTATGATAAAAAACCACGGTTGCACAAAAGAATACTTGGCGTAATATCATTCTATCTCCGAGTTAGCTTCTAACTTTACTATGTGTTTGTATACAAAGTTAGAAGACAACTAGGAGACAGAATGATACTACGCCTAGTATGCTTTTGTGCAACCGGGCCCTGGTTAGTCATAAAACATAGGGTTTTTTTGGGACAAAAACTACGTTTTTTGATAAAAACCTGTATTTTATGACGGAAAAAACTAAGTTTTTTACTTTTAAAGTTGGTTTTATGACAAAAACCAGGATTTCAGGAGAAAAACTCACTTTTTATCAAAAAAACTATATTTTATCCATAAAAAACCAAGTTTTTTTACCATGAAACTAGGTTTTATTGCAAAAATATAGGTTTCTTTAATAACTGGACAATCCGCTTGCCATATGTGTGACCTCAAGCACAATGCCTGGTAATCAGGTTATGGTTTATTTCGCCTGTAAACCTAAACCAAAATCATGCCATTACCAGCATGGTTGAAATGGACATCAGACAACCTGGGGCCATATTCATAACACCTTGCTAAAGTGCCTAGTTTGTACAGGCCAATGTACACAACCAGCAACCAACTAAGCTGGCAAGGTTTCTATTTTTGTTTTAAAAATATTATCTCAGGAGTGCAAGCGCCCACTTAGGGCATTATAGCTACTCATCAAACAATATTGGACGATATTAATGATATGTAGGAGGAAACCGGAGCCCCCGGAGGAAACCTACGATGTCGAGGAGAGATCGCCCTCTCTACCACATAAAGCCACTTGCACGACCGGGGATCGAACCCACGACCTTAGGGGTGGCAGGCGCCGATGTTTCCACTGCGCCACCCCGACACCCCAAAGGTAAGGTTTTATGAATATGGCCCCTGGTCTCCAGAAAAAAATAAGGACGTGATCGGTCACCTTTTCTGGGCAACCCTGTAAATAAAACAAGTCGGGAACCATTGACATTGTCACGATGTCTTATTCTTGTTCAATTTGATTTTGTATGGTACATTGTATGGTACATTGTATGGTACATTTGTATGGTACATTTTTCGACATTGTATGTCGAAAAAAAACGTCAATCTCAAGGCGGAAGCATACATCTGCAACATAATGACACTTAAAGTGGTCCTAAACCGCCAAGCAAAAGTTGGCACCCGATCATTTTCACCGCCCACGAAAATGGAACTTCCGATTTCCGCTCCTGGCTCAGCACATGAAGTGTATCCCTCAGTTAGTTCATCGTTCGCAGTTAGACCTTTATGGTTGATTCCTTCACGGCACCACCCAACATTTGTGTTTATTTGCAACCAAAGGAAGGGTCAAAGAATAGAACCTACCATTTTACTTCACGAGAATCTCACTTTCCACAGCCTTCCAACATTGGCACGAAAATACCACTGACCAGCACAGATGCCAAAAATCTTAACACACGGAAAAACTCCTCGGTGAACTTCTGGGGACTGGTGGCTGTCTTAGAGTTCCGATCAGTGGTCCTCCACACACGGAACTTTTGTTCTGTATGAAGTTTCATCCAATCGACTAACCATATTATCTGCATTAACATTCTCAGTGGCCTAATTTGAAATACATGTGTACATTGGACATACATATCAAGAGAATTTCAGACACTGCCAACGCCCATGCGCTAGGAACTCTCCACTTAAAAACGTCCGGGGATGGCGAGAACATGTCCCGTCGACTTTTATTATTACAAAGAAAGTACATGTATATATCATGCTTTTTGAAGTTTTCTGGTAAAAACGGATGGAATGTTTCCGACAGGGAAGGGTATGGCCGGAGATTGCGAATAAGGAAGTATGGAGGATTTGTTAGAGGCGGGTGATTTTGTTTTTATGCGGAGTTTAAGCTAAGAAGGTCAATTTTTTCGGGAGACAGATTTACAGATTTCTGTGCGCTGCCAGTCCTGTTTGCAGTGATTTGGGACATTTTTTTTTCATTCCGTTCCTTAAAGGTGCGAATTGTAAACATTACGGTTTGTTTATTTACATGGTTGATTATAATAGTTATTTTTCCTCGGACAGGTGGCAGCACCGTGTATACCAAATCATTAATGTTATCTATTTTTATATCTATCTTGATAAATATTCTTGTAACTGAAATATATTTATGGTTTTATGCTCAAAAACAAACAAAAAGTTGTGAAAGGCGAGATTTAATTCGATTTTATCTGATTTGTTAG
>NMRB01001930.1:33989-54424 GCA_002633025.1 Notospermus geniculatus | reverse complement strand
TTAAAGTGGTCCTAAACCGCCAAGCAAAAGTTGGCACCCGATCATTTTCACCGCCCACGAAAATGGAACTTCCGATTTCCGCTCCTGGCTTCTGAGCATGCGCAGTACGCTACCTTCGCTGAGTTTGTCAACGCTGAGATGGTCGTGCAAACCGCAGCAGACAGGATGCCGAAGCGAGAAGTGAAAGAAGGGAAAGGGCGGCCTAAAAAGGTAGCAAATGCCGACCAGCGGCTGTGGACTGTCCAGAAACATTATCGAAGTGGCTCATAATAAAGAAAGAACTCAGTTTTAAGACGATGAGGAGGTTGTTTGTGTGTATGGCATCATTAACATAATGCCGGACTGCGGAACTCGCCGCCGTGCCGGTGTAACGTCAGTGAATTCTGTGGTTTCTTTTGAGAAAAGACCAACTTGCCTGGCATACATGCATGTACCGGCCGACACCGTCATCAATGGTGTCACTCGTGTCGGATTGAACACTCTTAGGCGTGAATATATCCGCTAAAACTCCCCGGAATCGAGGAGAAATCTCGACTCGGTGAACTGGTTGCATCCATGTTGCTTTGACAATCAGCTGTCACACAGCTGTCAATTATCAGAACTTGCCCAATCAGTGATCGCGTAGTAAATTCCATAGTAATCACGTGACGTGATGATTGACAGGCGTTCATTCATCCTGGCGTAGCGCGGGAAAATGAAAACGAGGCTGTCTCGCTCGCCCCGGCGGTTTAGGACCACTTTAATTAGGCCTACGTTAATTCTCAAATTCCTTGCGAGTCCCATTTCGAGGATTTCATTTCGTTTCGTTTCGTTCCGGGTTTTATCACTAACCCCTGACTTTCTGTTATTTCCAACTCAAATATCTGCATACCAAATGACATATCATAGAATACGGCTATAGACACAAGCTTCCCAGTGGATTAGAAGGTCATATATTATTAGGGAGTGAAATTAACTACCATGTACGAGGCGATATAATCCATATCATCACACTTCCGGACTGGGTAAGGCGTAGTCTTAATATGGTATCAGTCTCTGAGTACCGGTATGGTACTTTTATATATTAGTGGTTCAGAAATGAAGAAAAGCGCCACGGGAGTTTTCTCGCGGAAGTTGGCTCACAATGAGAAATTCACGAAGGGAAATTCACTCAGCTTACGCTGAGACCCCTGACATAAACATAGCTACAGTTACACCTGTCCAAAATACCCGTGTTTTTCCCGACCCTTGTCAAACCCGTGTGTACGAAAAGCCCGGCGAGCGTGAGAGGTTGTACATTGTAGTTAATCATAAGTAGCCCGGCGAAAGGTGCGCTGCATGCACTGACTCTTCGGTCATTTCTGTATTGGCACACATTGGTGGAGGCGCGAAAACAATGTCACTTAATGGCTGCGCCATCTGTAGCCGTGCTAAGAACGAACGAAAACACGGGGATTTTGAGGTCACGCTGCATGAATTTTCCCCCTGAGACCCGGGCTTCGAAGAACACGGCGAACTTGCCGTGTTTCAAAAACGTGTTTTTCTTGAAGCCCGGCAATTCATATGTGTGATCGCAAAAAAACCGGGGATTTTATGTAGTGTAACCAAGGCTATTGTATCCAATAGGGGGCAGGCCTGACAGTTAGTTCAGGTAGGCCTATACTATAAGCCGTGGTTACGCTACATAAAATCCCCTGGTTTTTTGCGGTCATTCCTATGAATTTCCGGGTTTCAAAAAACCCGTGTCTGAAAAACCCGTGTTTTTGAAACACGGCAAGCTCGCCGTGCTTTTCGAAATCCCCGTGTTTTCGTTAGTTATGAGCACGGCTACAGATGGCGCAGCCATAAAGTGACGTCGTTTTCGCACCTCCAACAATGTGTGCCAATACAGAAATGACCGAAGAGTCAGTACATGCAGCGCATATGGGATTTCTTTCCAGGTGTAACACTGGCAGGAATCAGCGTCCTAGGAATGCAAATCCGCCAAACAATAGCCCGCTATAATTGTAAGGTTATATTCGAACGGTCACGGTCTCTCTAGCCATATATTCTAATCCCACGCTGAACAATAAGACCGGACTTTGGTTCCTGGGGGACTTGGATTTCTTTCACAAAAACAAATACATGCAGCGCACCTACCGCCGGGCTTCTTAACTACAATGTATTAGTCTGACCTCTCGCCAGGCTTTTCGTACACACGGGTTTGACACTGGTCTGGAAAAACACGGGTATTTTCAGCAGGTGAAACCGTGGCTACTATCAGATTTTTATTATGAACTATACTATAGAAATGATTTCTGTTGACGTGATCACGTCGGTTCGCCGTATCAGATTCTGGCCTGTCATTTTCTGCTGCTTGCCTTATCGTTAATCAAGTCGCTTCTTAATGTCACCCCACGTTACACTAACAGCATCACCTTCAGGATTCCATGTATGTTACACCGTACGTGCTCAGCCTCTCATAGACGGTATCAGTTTTGTATGCCGTGTATAGCACCCTCGGAATAAGAAAGGAAGAATTTCATATAAGACAGCCTAATACACACGATCCAAGTTTTCATCCAATTTTCTGAATATGCTCAATAAAGGCCTACATGCGGGTTTATACATTGAAGCCCCAATGGACCCGATGTAACATCTGTGAGTGTTTCTGTAGCTCAGTGTCCCCAACAATAGACTCAAGACGCGGCCTAGAATGTTTATTGTTGGGTTAGTTGCCGCTTAATCCGTCAGGAGGGAAACAATAAGAAAAACACAGAAATACGGGGAACACTGATCGACGTTACACCGGAATCTGAATTTCCAAAAACTTGGATGAAAAATTGGATCGTGTGTATAGGCCATTAGGCAACTCTCTTTGGAAACGTAGGTTTCGTCCTACATTACATCACAAATCGCCTAATGTTTTCTACAGTACATGTAGGCCTATGTCCTACTTGGTAGACAGACTGAGATTTAAACTGGTACAAAGCGGTCAGTTGTTGGCTCTTCGGTGGTTAATACGGGTTACTTCATTGGTGAAGTGAAAGTCCGTATAATAACCATAGGCCTACACCTTTGAGGCCCGGCTGGCGTGACAATTAGATTTCAGAGCTTTTGCCAGTCTATTTCAATAACTACGGTACCTAATCACTATATACAACCGCACGAGGGTAACCCGGGTTACCCTCGTAACAATGGCGGCACAAGAAGATACGCTTCAGTGAGTAAATTGGCTCTGGTGGCGAAACTAGCACAGCTCNAGGCCTATGTCCTACTTGGTAGACAGACTGAGATTTAAACTGGTACAAAGCGGTCAGTTGTTGGCTCTTCGGTGGTTAATACGGGTTACTTCATTGGTGAAGTGAAAGTCCGTATAATAACCATAGGCCTACACCTTTGAGGCCCGGCTGGCGTGACAATTAGATTTCAGAGCTTTTGCCAGTCTATTTCAATAACTACGGTACCTAATCACTATATACAACCGCACGAGGGTAACCCGGGTTACCCTCGTGCGGTTGCATACAGTGCTAATGAATTCACATTCGGGCCGTAACTTCTCATCAAAACCGACTGTGTAATCAGACCTGACCCTGACGTCACGGCTGCTTAGCAACGCTGCAAATGGCGGCGGTCATGCTGAGATAGACAATCCAGATCCGATGTAATGAATTCACGATTGCATGAAATTTATGCTTTCTCCTTTTGTCCAATAGTCGCAAAATAAAGCGCCCATTACATTCAATGGCAATTTTTCAATTGTACCGAATACTTTCGATCGTTTTAATGAAAATTTAGACGATTTAACAACGCAAATATTTCCACACAGTAGTCAGAATGTTACATCGTTTATGGTTGTTTCGCTTTGGCGCGGCATATTTGCTTCACTCGACCGACACTCTCGGCATAGAATTTGTTGTGTAGCGCTTCGCCTCGCGGTCTGCTATTAAGAAAAGTGATTTAGGCCTATACCCGACAGTACCTAATGCCGGACAAGAATCACTGCAGTTATCGATTTTCGGATACACAGCAGGCAGGCCAACAGCAGCGTCGATCATGAATCAGTCACAGGCAGGTCAGTGCGTAAATTTAGGCCATGCGCGGGTTCGTTCGGTAGTTTCGATTCAATGAAAGCATATTAATTTGGCACATGCAAAGAGCTGTGGTTGCCGAAAGTACCGTGTTTCGATCGTAGGACTCGATATCTGATGCATAAGCCGAGGCCTAGCCCGAGCGCCGAGTGCGGACCGGCGCTGCGCCGGTCGGCCGGGCGGGGTTGCAGGCCACGCATCATGACATAACTCAGTCTAGCTAGGCCTGGGGCTTACATGGCACGTGTGATCGTTGAGGGCCAACTACTGACCGTTTTAGGCCTATTCCATTTTAATTCTCAGTTCTTTCTGGGGCGCTCTGTACAACGAGTCAAGTCAGACCTGATGGCTCTCTTCAATTTTCAATATTCTATACCTACTGAGGGCACGAGGGTGTATTTCAAAATTGGTCACCCAAGAAACTGGGGGAAAATTAAACTTTGAAACGATCACAAAGATTTGTGCACTTGATTTTCCAAAAATCAGTATTTGATAAAATAGACCTTTAGAAAATCAAATGTAGTTTTTGATAAATAGACCTTTAACTATTAGTTTCTCCATCTGGGATGTGCAGGATGTAGAGTGTACACTCATTTGAAGGATCAATAAAAAATATTGAGCTTACCAGCAAAATCTATCGTTCCGTCAGACACCAAAACTACTTTCTGCTGTCAGACTTTAAAGGGTTAATAGATCAATTAGTTTGCAGTGCATTAATTCAGAGCTCCATGATACCTAAATCTGACATGAATATTGTAGAGTTTCAAGAAACAGCCTTTCACCAGTAGACAAAAGAATGGTGAAAATTTTCTGGTGTCGCACGGAACACTTTTCGAAACACACCCCGAGGTCAATTATACACGTGGGTTTTTTCAGGAACGGCCTTCGTTACGGCGATCTGCAACACACGTACGGCCAACATCCAAGAAAACCAACATACGGTTCGCCAAATGACGCCTTGTTTTCATTTCTCATCACATACAACTTCGGCCTCGCCGCGAATCGGATTATGAAGCCCATGTTATGGAACAGTTGTACAGTCGGGCTGGATACCGTCGGCGACGTGATATGGTTGAAATTATGATCCAAGGAGCCAATTCAGATGCAGATCAGTTCTTCAGCAATCAATAACAGAAACGGTCATAATCATTTGTTTTTATACAATATAGGAGAAATATGTAGGAGTGTAATTATCGAACTTGGTATACCGCACTGGAGTATCGGGATTTATCATAAACAAGTTCAACAGGCTGTGTTTGATGGTAACTTTTGTACCAACGATAGCAAGCTAAGCTTTTCCGATGGACACAGTGCTGGAGGTGCCATACGCGAGCGAAGGTTATGGAGTACACTGCTGTGGAACTGAGCAAATATTGGATTATCAGACGTTATGTAGGGGATAATAATGCAACGAGACTGCTTCAACACTTCGTGATAGTCGTTTGGTGAATAAAATAATTCCTGGGGCCACAGTTAACTCGTTAATGAACGACTGTCTCATTCAGTGGTAGTTAACTCATCAAGGACTGTTAACTCATCAAGGACTGTTCACTCGTCAAGGAACTGTTAACTTATCAAGGAACTGTTAACTCATCAAGGAACTGTTAACTCATCAAGGGACTGTCAACTCATCNTAACCCATCAAAACTGTTGACTCATCAAGGAACTGTGAACTCATCCAGGAACTGTTAACTCGTCAAGGAACTGTTAACTCGTCAAGGAACTGTTAACTCGTCAAGGACTGTTAACTCGTCAAGGAACTGTTAACTCATCAAGGAACTGTTAACTCGTCAAGGACTGTTAACTTATCAAGGAACTGTTAACTCGTCAAGGACTGTTGACTCATCAAGGAACTGTTGACTTATCAAGGAACTGTTAACTCATCAAGGAACTGTTGACTCATCAAGGAACTGTTAACTCACCAAGGACCTGTTAACTCGTCAAGGAAGTGACGGTGTACGATGTTCCTTTTGTAGTGTACGGTGATCTTCTTGCCAAGGATGAAGGAGAATTAGGAATGGTTTTGATCGTGTGATTTCGGTGAGGTGTCGGTATTTATTCAGGGGGTATGTGTACCTGACTTTGAAAGTTTAAAAGTGCTTGAATGTCAGTTCTTAGGAATATATAATTCTTCTCGCCAGGTGGCATTCAGTCCAGAAGGGATAGTCCTTTGGAGCGATTTTCACAATCTAATTTCACCTTGGAATACAATTCTTGATGAATCTCAAAATTTATCTAAATAGGATCCTATTCATATAGTGAGACGTATATGGCTCTCAAAACGTAACATCGGTGCCACAATTCACACTGAAATTCGAAGGATACCCCTTACGCTGTGACTGTGACAGCGATGGTGTTCATTCATTGAGGATTAACGTTACATTGTAGGCTATATTCTCAGTGCCAATTTCTACTCGTTTTAACAGGGATAACTCACTCGTGGTGTGACTTGGAATTCTTTTGTGTTCATTGACGAAAAAGTCCCTGATCTTAGATTTTCTAGATGCTTTGATTCTAATACGATGGATCGTATACGAGACAGGCTGAGCCTACCGAGGCCGAAGTCCATGCAGGAATCGAGGACTGGGTTGGAATCAATGGTTAAGGAGTCGATGTTCCTGGGCGTGTTGCCCATGGCGGGGATGGACTCGGAAGGTGGGACTGTATCCCCCATATCTCCAAGGTCGCCGCGGTCACCGAGATTCTTCAGGAAAAACAGCAGCTGCTCGGGAGTTCTGCTCGACGAGGATGATAGCGAGTGAGTAGTTTTCTTCTCAATCTTGATTGTGATTAGGGCAAGCAAAAAAATCTTTAGTTTATCGTCCTCCGCCCGCGCCAATTTTCAGCGCCGTGCAAAATTTCTTTTTATTTTTTATCAGTGTGAATTTCGCGCCGTGCCGCCAAGCGGTAGATCTGTAAACAACAGTTTCCAAAGCATGCTCTTCATGCATTTTCAGCGTTTTCAATAACCATTTACAAAATGTAAGTGCAGGAGGAGCTGTTTTTTAAAATTTCTTTATACCAAAGTAAAATAAAAAATAAAAATAAAAAGTGTCCCCTTGCCTATTTTCAAGAACCACTCGGACGATAAACTAAATTTTTTTGCTTGCCCTTATGATCTGTCGCGTCATTTTATTCTTGTGAATAGTATATCACTACACTAGATGGCGCGCAAGCGACGCTAGATGACTCCGCTGTTCGGTTGTTTGTTCTAAATGCTCGCGCCCTCCATTTTGGTTCCCGAAGCCGCCGCTAGGGCTAGAATGTTTCGGTATTGGCTGCCATTTTGTTCCTGACGTCATTTTAGGATTCTATTTTCCCGTAAAAGTTCATTCTACCCCGGTCTAATAAATTGACGATGATCTTGGGCTTTTGTTATAGATCTGCAACATACACGGGCATTCTCATCAAGATAGGCCTACGGCATGTCCGATGACATTTAGCATCAACGTCGTGGCTAGGGGCATCCCCATTCTAAAAATAACCCAGTCGTAGGCCCTGGATTTGATTTTCCAAAACAATCGTACAACAACCTTTTTCCGCATCCTGGGAATATCAGAGGTTCTTACGCTCGCTTCGTCGTCACCGCACACAAACCCCTGAGGACTTCGGTCGGATTTTGCTGGGCGGTGACAAGCGACCTCTGATATTCTCAGTAGGATGTTTTCCCGGGTGTAATGTTAGGCCAATATAGAGTTTTCGCGAAGTCCCCGAAACGCCAACGCGAACGTCTGTCCGTTTTTGTTCGGTGCTCTCTTCGTGGCATCGAACAATGGGTTTTGGCGTTCGCGTTGGCGTTTCGGGGGCTTTGCGAAAACTCCCTATCATAGTTTTCGCAAAGCCCCCGAAACGCCAACGCGAACGTCTGTCCTTTTTGTTCGGTGCTCTCTTCGTGGCATCGAACAATGGGTTTGGCGTTCGCGTTGGCGTTTCGGAGGCTTTGCGAAAACTCCCAAATATATTTAGGCCTACAACTCCAGTGAGCTCGTCCCCATTCATATCAGGTGACACACTCCCATTTCCCCCATATTATCTGATGGCAGGTGTCGTGGTACTCGCTTGATAAGTTACGACAGCGTGTGCTGTGCGGCGATTGACCACATATTCTCGTAATAACATCTGATATCCTTATTATCGCCAGCGGGGAACAAACCGTATGATATAAGTTCGACGTAATTGGATACCAATTGTGTTTCTCCAAGAAACTCAGTTCTTTTCTACACGTATCTTTTCAACCATGGGAGTCGTTACTGCCGTCAGAGGCCACCACCAGTTAGCGGTCATACATGTAGAAGTCGAATTTGACATCACAGAGAAGAAACGCATGTCATGATGTCATCCGTATAGGGCTAATGACATCAAATTTTGTGACGCCTGCAGCACATGTCACCACTTTCGTTACTCATACAGGCAATTTTCATGGTCGTCACGAAAATGGCCAAGTGTGCTGTGGCCATCCTCTTGCAACAGGTCCTCTAAAACGCGCTCCCCTACTCGCACGTCCGAGGCCCTGTTGAAATTGGCGCCTTTTCGCTGTGGAACTAGCGACAGAAAATCTGTCGCTGAATAAACCAATCACAGCGAAGCTTCTCTCCCGCCATGGTCACTCCCAAATATGGTGGTTTCAAACATTCCTCGATTCGCTGACAAACTCGCTGGATTTTTTAATATTCCTGAATTAACTTCGCGTAAAAATGGTTGTCATGGATTATCTAGATAATGGGTAAGTACCGACGGGTTCAAAACACGAAGGTATGATCCAGTTCATGTGTTTGGGGCAGCTATCATTCCGACAGCATGCATAAATTATGGAATGAGATGCATTGCTATGAGACTGGTACCCGCTAACTCATAACACCAGATATATGTGCATACGTTACAGCACTAGGCGCGATGTCTGCCCATTACATCAAGTGGCGATCCCCCACTGCATTGCATGGTTTATTCGTGAATTACCAGTTGGCGAGTACACATGAGGGAACAGCCCTCTTCCCCATCAAAACGGGGTGGGTTTCCCCAGGGCATTGTAACGCGCTATGCAGAGTGGAAATGCCCTGGGTTCCCAGGATGGCTGTGGCCGGCAACGACTATTCACCACAGAACTTCTGTGGTGACCGCGAGTTGCCACAAGTTGCCGAAAATCAAACCAGTTTGATTTCTCACCACGAAAATTGCTCGTAGTTGCCAGTTGTGGTGATGCGAGGCCATCAGCAGCACAAGAGACCACTGAGTGGTGACGTCTGCTGTAAACCGGCAACCGCCACAAAAATCGCCAACCACGAAAATTGCCTGTACGAGCAATGAAAATGGTAACGTGTGCTGTTTGCTAAGACCGCTAACAACCGGCAGTAAAGTCCCACTTTCAAAACGGCCCCTCATAAATCATCACTTTGACACTAATGCCATTTGTAAATTGGCGATTTTACTCGGGGTATCCCACAGTATTCATCCATTTTAGGTCCAGGCACAACTTCCCTCATCCAACCCCATTACACCGAATTGAACAGGCAATTTACCCGTCCCAATAGTCTAATATAAGCACCTCGACAGACAGACCGATTTAGAGGGAACACTCGCCGGGACGATCACGTAGGCGGAACAAAACTGTCGCGCCGGGTAATGGCACCAGGCTGATGGGCCTCCAGCCACCGAAATGGCTCACACTCTGTTCAGTACTGACGAGGACAACACTCGCCCCAATGTTGGATTCCATGTCAAATATTCTCCACTTTGGAGAAAAATCGAAGTACTGTATCACCAAAAGACGGCGCTGTTGACACCTGAGCAATCAAAAGCGACTATATTGACCGTTGTTGTGCCAACGCCTCCGTAAGATATGCGTTGATTGGCTGAAAATCCTTGAGCAGCCATGTTGAGAGCGGGCACAGGTCGCAATGAACATCAGTCCTAAAAGTGGATCACTGATTGGTTGGCTAGTTTGGCGCCAATTCCAACACGCACTAGTGACGCCTATCGGTCACCTATGAGAATCGCGTGAACCGAGGCAGTGTCGGTGCGCGGGTAATACGGGGAGCGGTTCGAAACAGCTGTGGGAGTTTAGATGAGGGTGTGGAGCTTTGTTTAACTTTTCGTGAGGAAGAGAAGTGTTTTGGAGTGTCACTGGCTGGACATTCGAAGACTTGGCTCATTTGATCGATTTGAGTTTCCGACTTTTGACATTTTGTTCGAAATTTCTTTTTTGTAACGTTATTTCAGTTTACTTCTGGCATGAAAATAAACCGTTTGTTTTGGTCACCCGACAGTAAAACTTACATCATCTAGTAGTAGATGAAAATTTGTCTAATTTCATTGCTTTATTTCCTTAAAACGACGAAATGTGATACCGATAAAAGCGTACGTTTTGTCTCATTATTCCTGTAGAAAATGTACAGGTCATTTTCTCGTGCCCCAACATCAACAACTAAAATGACGTCAATGACGTCGCTGAGGTCACTTCGAATCACCACAGTGGGTTCACTGGTAGAGTGAAGACTGTAGACCGAGTGAGAAACAGCCTTCTGTATGGCGACAGAGCTTCTGCTTTGTACGAAATTAACATGACGTATTCCTTACTTCTGACGAAGGACACCAGGTGCGTTTCGCACCAAACGTGCTCGTCAATTGACCACGATACGTCCTTCGTGACTTCCTGGCTGGTTTCACGTGGCCGGAAACTCCTCAGGGGTTCACATCCGCCAATTAGGCGCTGATCACATTTGGCCAACAGCATCTGTGACTCGGACTTCAGGGACGAAGTTGATCGTTAGGCAATTGTCATGACGACAAGGGAAATACAGATGTCATTTGTCGGAAATTCAATCAATTAACTTACAGATTATAAAGAAGAAGACTTATCAGAGAAGTGGGTGTGATGGAATGAAAGAGAAAGAAATGTCGTTAATAAAAGCTGTCTCCTCCAAGTACAATGTAAGAAAGTCCCTTATACTTTGGGCAGTCGGAAAAATCTCAATTGTTGGAGGTGTAGTTGCTCTGAATCGGTGGTTTTGGAGTAATGCTACGGTTTCTAATCACCGGCATGTACCTTATCAAACTAGTAAGGCATTGCTACAGCAGGGGCTGCGTCTGTTGTCATCTGTTGTGTTTGCTGGTTCCGAAACATTATATCATCTACTTAAAAAGATGGCCAGTGGTTGTTGCAGTCGTTGCGTCTGTTATTTTCCCTTTTCGTATTCGCTGTTATTGTCATTTTTCGTATTCGCTGCTTCCTATCTCTACTTACCCGAAGGAAGTGAATAGTGGCATAGCAGCTACCAGGGGTTGTGACATCGCTCCGCCCTCCGACTACGCTCACACAAACCCTTGACGAACTTCGGTGTGCTGTTTCCAACCGGATGTTCCTGTTTGTGGACTGACTCCCGCTGTTAGTTTTCGTTTTTCATCAAAGATCGTTAACATTTGCAATAAACCTGAACACTTCTAAATACCACGTCAGTCTTTCTGTACACCTACCTTCTCTGTTTTAGAAAATTTTCGTTATTTTTGTTCAACAGCATACATAGTTCATGGGAGTAGTGGGTAAATCGCAATTGATAGAATGGCTGGGCAATTTGTGATCATCCTTCTTCCTACATCTACTTTCCAACCACAAAATATACAGCGGTTGGTTTAACTGGCTTGTTGTCAACCTGGGAGCGAGGTTGGCTAACAAGTCTCCTGATTGGTGCACGGCAACTCGAGGTGCGAGGGAAACACAAGTCCCGGCGAATTTCTCCATGGGTTTGTGCGTACGATTATGAGGTAGTACAGACACATGGTAGGCCATGATGAGCAGCTGAGGTTGCAGTTGTTGTCATTATTCGCGTTCGCTGCCCACTTCTTAAGAATTACCTCTTCTTACCATACGAAATGGAAACACTGCTGCTGTGGTTTCATCTGCTTCCGTCTTTTTTCAAATAAACTGCTTCTTAACTTACCAAGGTTATTGTATCTCAGTCTACATGTAGCTTTATCATGGAAATTAAGCATAAAACCTACCGAGGTCAATGCCGAAGCATAACTGAACGTGAGGTACCTTGACTTACCGAGGTGGTGGTGGCAGTTCTGTGGAGGTTGCATCTAACATTGCCTTTTTCCCTGTTTGTTGGTTCCTAACTACCTTTCCTCACCAAGATAGCCCGCAGAGAATGCAGCTATAATCTTCTCTCACGTTGATCTTGAACATCACTGACGGTGCAATGAGCTCCTGGGAGGATTTGTCTTTCAATAGGCCAAGCTTGGAGCTGTAATATCAAGAACCTTGAGTCAGGCATAAAGCCTGGATATCGCGACAAAAGAAAATACAACTGATCATGAAACGCATTACCGACGATAGACATTTTTTTGTCTTCCTTTTCTCAAACATTCGATGCGCTAAGCGACCTACATTAATGGGGCCTCGGTGACATTCTAAAGGGAAATAAGATAAGTGCTTGTACATGGATTACAAAAGATGCTTTTATCAACGTGATAGTAAAGAGAGTGATTGAGTTCAGTAGGTGTTGTACCAATAAGTTTTTTCCTGTCTTTGACCTGCAGTCTGTATTAAAAGTAAGTGTCCACGACGTTTAGGACTCTGGAGCAAAAACTACTGCACGACTTTTATCTAGGTTTGTCTTTTTTATGATCCGGAGTCGCAGCAGACCCAAACTTACCAACTCTTCTGCATCAGCTGCCGCCCAACGTCTTTCGGAGCTACGTCTCCAGATAATCCTGACGACTGCAGCGCCGCCCAACGTCTTTCTTAGCTATGACTCGAGATCCTATGGGCGGTTATAACCGCAAATAAAGGACATCAAAACGAGGACATCGTATATGCAAAACGAGGACATTGTATTTGTTGAACGAAGTCTATGTGATGTAGCGCGATGTCTATGTTACACGGCATAGACAAGAAAGTACATAGAATAAACTCTGTGCACAAAGCACAAAGAAGACAGTACACACCACAACAAGGACGTTACGAAACGAAGACAGCATGCACCACGAAAAGGACGTTGCGAGACGAAGACAACAGGTGACGCTCGCGTCGCTGTTTTCTCATTGTTGTGAAGTGTTTTTAGCCTGATTTTTGGGAGAAAACCGTGAATTTCCATTTACTATGTAGGCGTACAGTAAGATGATAGATAGTAGGTCATCGACATGAATAATATCTCAACACTGTCTACTTGAAAAACAACAGCTTCATCAACAGAGCGGTCCAATTCTAGCGAATTTCGGATCTCCCGAATGATTAGATTGACACGATCAGCAAAAAATTCTGCGATATTATTCATGCCGATGACCAACCACCTATCATGGTACTGTATGCCTACGTAGAGAAGGGAAATTCACGGTTTTTCAAAAAAATCAGGCTAAAAATAACACTTCACAACAACGAGAAAAGAACGATGCGAGCGCCACCTGTTGTCTTCGTCTCGCAACGTCCTTTTCGTGGTGCATGCTGTCTTCGTTTCGTAACGTCCTTGTTGTGGTGTGTACTGTCTTCTTTGTGCTTTGTGCACAGAGTTTATTCTATGTACTTTCTTGTCTATGCCGTGTAACATAGACATCGCGCTACATCACATAGACTTCGTTCAACAAATACAATGTCCTCGTTTTGCATATACGATGTCCTCGTTTTGATGTCCTTTATTTGCGGTTATAACCGCCCATAGAGATCCTCCTGATGAGGAGAGCGTCACCGAACATCTTTGTTAGCTACGACTGCAGATCATTCTGACGACTGCAGCGCCACCCGACGTGTTAGTACCGCTCCAGATCATTCTGACGATTGCAGCCCTTTCCAGTGTCTTTCTTAGTTACGACTCTCGAGATCATCGTGATGATGCAGCGCCGCCCAACGTCTTTCTCAGCAACGACTTCAGATAAGCCCGATGACTTGAGCGCCTCTTTATATTTACAGCTTCGCCTCGAGAACATATCACAACCACTCGAGATCATAACGTAAAGTCTTTTTTTGAAGAACGAGCATACATTTCGGTGTTTCAGCCAGAATTGCTGAGCTAAAGGTATTCTTTCTCCCTTTCACTGCGGCGAAAAATCAGAATTCTATACCCGATGCTGCCGTCGAGATAACAAAGCATCAGTCTGTAGCCGCAGCTCATCGTCTTGAGTCTTGTCCTCATTAGATCAGGTGTAATTGTCTAACTGTGAATGGCGTATTCAGGTACCTTTCAGCCCCATCCACCATCCACAGATTCATCGGATCAGACCGAGTCTGCCAAGAAAGCGACGATGTCTTTTTTAGTGGCTCGTATTGTGCACTGGTAAACATGTCTGTGCGCCTCTTTGAGAAAAACAAGTCACTGCTCGCTATACAAAGACAGAGACATGATTCTTTTATCTATTCAAATGACTGGATTGTTATTTATCGGATCATTAATTGCAAATGATCATTGTGATCGTATTTCTCTCGCGTTGTTTGGAGGAGATTATTGTATACAGCGTGGCTCAATAAAAATGTTACACTTACAAAATGGCCAATATCTTTTATAATTTTGGCACTTACCCTAAAATATTCATATGTACATGTACTTGAAGAGCACGCTCTCTCGATTAATTTGACACCAGCAGATTCAAACTCCTTCCATGGTTGACTGCACAGGAGAGATTTTATTGACTCATGTGAAATCTGACTTGCGCCATCTTCTACATGCAAGAAGTTGCGGATCGACCTCCGTCCCAAATCTGTCCCGAGGACGGATCTTTAGGTTTTCGTAACCATTTGCTGTTCATGAATTTGTCGTCCAAAGTTTCGGCGATGTTCAGCTGACGTAACTGGTCTTGCTGAAGACATATCTTGGCTTAGTCTCGTGCCACCAGACTCTTGCAATTTCCAATTTTAGAGTCTGGTCCGTATGGTTACTTTGACTTGTAAAACCATCATGGCGGACAACCTACCGACGATGACGTACAACACAAGTACACTGCACTGCATGCATGATGCATTGGTAGTGACTAGCCAATCAGTGAAGCTTCCTTATTTTGAATCATCGGAATAAGGCCACTGACCCAATTACAATGAGAATTTTGTTCTGTGCCAGACCCTCGGTCTGACGACCTCGGAGTATGAACGAGCGAGACTAATTTCGGCTACACTACAGGCCTGCATGTGTACATCGCTGAGTTATTTTTGTGGCTGTGCATTTTGCAAGTACCTCGCTCTACAAGGTTTCGAATACGACCAACGGAGCGTAAACCACTTGTGCCTGGAGCCTGTCTATTGTGGGAGGCAGATGACATGCTCCGCCTCTTACACGGTTCTTAACATCACAAAACCGATGGTTTTGTTTTAGATCATGGGCGTGGCATTCTCATGCTACCTTTAGTTCTTGTCTTTGAAAGTTTTTCACGATGTGGGGAAGAACAAAGGTATGTGACATTCATGGCTTCGCCACGCTCCAGATCAATACATCGGTTATAAATCGACCAAGTAGGATCTTGTTTGTTACCTCGTTGCCTCTGGCTGAAATAAATATCAGAAGACATAAGACAAACTAAATACCACCGAGGGTTACGGAAAGAGGTTTTTATGGAGTGTTTTTATGTGAATATCTATTCTGAGTTTTTAAGCAATAGATTTTTTTCAAAATGGCCAATTGGCAGCCATATTTGAAGCCCAATAGCGAACCGCCCGAATGACGTCGGACGTTGACGTTGACGTTGTCAATTTCATTGTTTTTGTCCGACCCTGCTTTTGTCGTGTCTCACCTTCGACAATGTGATCATTGAGTGAAGTCGAGCTGTTATCTATAGCCGTGGTTACACTTCATAAAATCCCCGGTTTTTTGCGGTCACTCCATGAATTGCCGGGCTTCAAGAAACCCGTGTCTGAAAAACACGGGTTTTTGAACTACGGCAAGCTCGTCATGCTTTTCGAAACCCCCGTGTTTTCGTTAGTTCTTAGCACGGCTACAGATGGCGCAGCCATTAAGTGACGTCGTTTTCGCGCCTCCAACAATGTGTGCCAATACAGAAATGACCGAAGAGTCGGTGCATGCAGCGCACCTGTCGTCGGGCTACTTAACTACAATGTAGTAATGTGACCTCTCGCCGGGCTTTTCGTACACACGGGTTTGACACGGGTCGGGAAAACACGGGTATTTTCAACAGGTGTAACCGTAGCTAATGTTTGCCCGACATTTGCTGGTAAAAATAGAAACCGGGCGATATACTGTTGGGCCAAAATGTGGCCTAAACATAGAATCTAAATACATTTCATCATACCAGGTGAGAACATTCCTTTATGTATGTATTGTACATTACAGAAATATACATGCGTGCCTTGCACTTTGAGACTTGACATATTGTGACATACAATAAAGCATTTTCCGTGTGTATTATGACGACAGCAGTAACGCGCACCGATGAAGTGTTATCATTCCAATCTGTGCACCATTCTCATTCACAACGAACGATAGTTGTTCCTTTTTAGCCATTGCTTGTTTTTCAAAAACATGACAGCTTTTGTTCCCTTTATGTACAAATCCGGGGAGAGGGAAAAAAGACGCACGTCCCCGGCAACTGATCGATGCCATGACGTCATTAAGCACTTAGATCTTTTCTAGATCGAATTAAACTCATGAGAAAACGGTGGTTTTTAAGGGGCCGTCTCAAAATTGTTTTGATGCCAAAGAAGACGAAGCTACTTCGTCTGGGGGGGGGGGGGGCTTCCCCAAGAAGATATGGGGGAAGCCCACTTCATCTTTTTTGAAAAAATTGGCATCACTTTTTTTACAGAAGAATAGATTTTACCATAAATAAATATTGCTTTCTTGGTTTTCTACACTTCATTCCAAGTCCCGATTGGCGCGAGGTTTTCAGCCGATATCTCCGCAACGGCTGAGTCAAATTTGACATACAATACACCAATTGACTTGTCTTTCTTGTCGGTATCTATCTGCTATCTTCATTTTTCGCGTAAGACCGACATATCGGATCCCTTTCTCAAAACCCATTTCATTTCGCCATGGTGTTCAGTGCAGTTTACACGTGCACGATGCATTGCTTCATTTCAAAATGGCCGCCAATTCGGCCGTAAACACAGACAGTGATTGGTGAAAGAACTTTTTAATGTCAGGTTTACAGGGAAAATGACAGTGATGATGGCTGTAGCGGCAAAAAAGACAAATCGATTGATGTATGGTATGTCAAATTTGACCCAGCAGTTGCAGAGATGTCGGCCATAAACCTCGCGCCAGTTTTATGTGGAATGAAGAGTAGGCCTAGTCTCTTCACATGTTTTTCTTTATCATCTTTCCATGCCTACCGTCCCTACATGGATGAAGCCAATGTCAAGGGCCCACTTCATCTTTTAAAGGGGGAGGGGGTCAGGAAAGAGATGAAGCCACTTCGTCTTTTTTGGCATCAATATAATTTTGAGACGGCCCCTAACTATCGTTCAATATGTTGTCTTTATGAACTGCTATGAAAAAAGGCTATGAAACCAATGTCAAGTGCCCACTTAATCTTTTCAAGGGGGGAGGGGGTCAGAGAAAAGATGAAGCCACTTCGTCTTTTTGGCATCAATGTAATTTTGAGACGGCCCCTAAGTATCGTTTAAAATGTTGCCTTTATGAACTGCTATGAAAAAAGGGCTATGAATTTCTATTATGTATAATAAGAGGTTAGCACGTACAGCTTTACGGATGCCTTGTTACGCGACCTTCGTTGTGATGAAGTGTTGTTAACAGTAACTCTGTAAACAGGATACGCTCTGAGCCCCCAGTTCTTTCCGGCAGCTAAATCTAATTTTGTATTCATACATTCGTCGGCTCTTGCGATTTCTGAATACGCTGGGAACAGTCGATGAATTGAATGTACAGGATTAAGAATAGGAGCATGTTGTTGTTGGGCAAATGTTGGCGTCTGACGATCTGGGAGGGAAAAATAGATATTCGTTCCTATAACGGGGCTTACATTAGACAGGATTAGCACCTTTCCGACTCCGACTCCGACTTCAGCTACGAGAACGAATTGCAGTCCGCTGTGGACATCCTTGATTAAAACGAGTTGGTAGACGTTTTCAATTCATCAAACACCATATATTGAAGGCAGAAAAATTTGGCCTTATAAATCGGAAACACGGATAAATAATGAATATTGAACTCGTAATCCTAGTCGTTACGACTTGAAATACGACTATCATAGTCGTATTTCAAGTGATATTTGCGATTTAGGTGCACTTCCGATTACGAGTCAAAATTATTCTGCCACAAAGTTATGGCATTTTACGATTTGCAAACGTCTATCAAATCGTTTTTATCTAGGATGACGACAGCGGACTGCAATTCGTTCTCGTAGTTGCAGTCGGAGTCGGAAAGGTGCTAATCCTGTCTATTGCGTCTTGAAGCAACTCGACGGATCCGTCGTAGATCAAAAAACCACCCCGCGCAGGTCGACATTTCAGCGATTGAGAGGAACTCGGAGCAACTGGCAGTTACCTCGAACAGCACGCTCATGTCGACAGCGTGTCTTCCATGCCTCCGGTCCATTCCACTGCCGCCATTTTCTTTTTTCGGTATACGTCACGTGATTTTCAATGAAATATCCCCGTTCAAGCAACTGATCTGAGTCGCAAGCAGGCGCAGGTCGACGGATCTGAGTGGAACTGGAGACAACGAGTCGCCGAAAAATAGAACATGGGCAATTCGAAGCAACTCGTGGCAACTAGTGGATCCGGCAGTTGCTCGGAGACGCAAGCGCGCTCAGGTCGACAAAATCGGCAACTGATCAGTCACTCCGAGTTGCTTCCATCGCCGGAAAGCTAGTTACCGCGAGTTGCCTCAAGACGCCATGTCGACCTTTAAGGTCGATCTATACCCATTGCGTGGCGCCGAACTGCCCAACTTAAATTCGTGATAATTCATTGATAACAATGATTACAAAAACATTTCTGGTACGGTACGTTACGTATGAAGTATCTAAGTGAACCTTCACGCTAAATAACTGGATCCTATTTCCGGATTGCCCAGAAAAATGACTTTGTTGGAAAGGCCGAAAAAATTTCCTTGAGCAATTTTACGTCAACATGCTATGCCGCATCGAAACAAACTCTGTTGAAAAAGACGCAGCCATACCTAGCGCATATCGGTATAACCGCAGATTTAAAAAAAAATATGTTAATTATGCTTATAATTAACAAAGTTTAGCTTTTACTCCACATAATTTTCTTTGTTTCGTGAATTTCGCGGCCATCTACTTCAAAAACCCAGAATCGGCTGTTATACGGACAAGCTCCATTTGGTGAACAACACATTTCCATTTTCAAAATTTGAAAAGTGTTTATAAAAGTGGGAGAAAAACTGCTCGAAAGTTTGAAACTTTATTCTTCACGTGGGTTTGTTTACTATTTGCAACACACGTTCTCTATAGAGCGTTTCCAAATATTACGTGGGCAAATCAGCGGACCATTGAATGCCAAGGCCTATAATTGACTGACAACAATAAAATCTATTTCAGCGCTAACGCGGCCTAAAATTGGCGAACAGAGTAGAGGCAATTTTTATTCATTATGATTCATTCAGTTTCGCACCAGTGGGTCGCTTGGAATGTACTTGTCTGGGGAAAACCCAATGACTATAGATCGACCTTAAGCCCCTAAACTGAGTGCAAGTGGTTGATCTTTTGAATTGTATGATCCACCTTGGAGGAAGGAATAACTTATTCCTTCCTCCAAGGATCCACATCGTGCACCTATCCCATAGGGACAGGTGACGCCGAGACGGTTAAAAAGACTTATGGGCACAATGGACTACTCTTCATTCCATATCCGAGTGGCGCGAGATTTATGAACGATATCTCTGCGCAAAATTCCAAAATTTCATTTGAGAAATTGAAAAATTCGCGCAAAATTCCAAAATTTCCAACTTCATATTTACCATTTTTATTTCTTACTCCCTTGCTGACATTGCCATGCACCTGCACCGCAATGTAGACCGACCGTCGTGTACACACATAAAAACCATGTTCTCAAATACGTCGCCCGGTTAACCGGGCTCAATTTGTCTTTCAATTTCATTGCAATAGCAATTTGCGTTTGATTCATTTGAAAATGTCCTCGGTTATCGATGCGGTAGAAATAATCAATTTGGCTGACTGCGCCAATTAAGCTGCGGGATTTTTACTCTTCGTCATCGATCTGTGTGAATGTTGGTGGCATACAGTTCTTACGGAAGGAAATCAGAAGTTTAAGAGACAGTTTATGGTTTATGGTGTACTTTATTGCTTCACGTTATAGACCGTTCTAAAATTGACGTAAACGACAACGAACTGCGCACTTCCGCCGAAATCTCAACCACAACCTCGGTCTGAAACTGTGACGTGACGCAGACAACCCCACGATAGTGACTTCGAAGACGTTGCGTCAAGGGGGGGGGGGGGGGGTTA
>NMRB01001930.1:1483-23535 GCA_002633025.1 Notospermus geniculatus | reverse complement strand
TGTCCTCTCAAACGGCCAAAGGGTGTTCTGGGACAACAAACAGCACATATCTGCGACGTAATTTACCGCTTCTTCCGCTGTTTTATTTTCCATTCGTTCTACCCACTACCCGCGTTGCTCTTACCCCGGAGTTACAGCATCGTAAACAAGCAAAACCTGTAACTGCCGCAATCTCCACAACATATTTTTCTTAAACAGCTCGCCGTTTCCATGACAATTTAAAATATATAGTTTAACATTGACGTCTTTATGACAAAGTAGTATATTCATGAGATTAAGTGGATTTTTTGTGGTGTTCCAGTGACGTCTTATCATAATGTCGACGGTATTGGTATTTGTCAAGATTTTTATCGGTAAGCTCATCGTTTTGTACAACGACGGGTCGTGCATCTTAACTCCTTGACGCCGAAGGCCGAGATAAGGGTAGGGACACAACTAACGCGATTCGCATGCGATTGGGCGACGCATGCGTCAATGCAATTGTTTGCGTGCAGTGCGGCGGAAAATAACAAAGGCGTTGTCGCATGCGTCAACGAATCGCGTTAGTTGTGCAGCCACCCTAAAGGCCTGAACCCACTGACGCGTTTTGCCGCCGCGGTTTCATCACTGCCCGACAAATCCTTTGTTATTTTCTCGGTCCGCTGCCTTTTAACAAAGCATTTTCTGCCGCTGCGTTTTCCCGCTGCGGGAAAACGCGTCAGTGGGTTCGGGCCTTAACTCGGTATCAGTTAGGTTGTCGACACCGCCGCCGCTGCCGCCACCACATCACCGCCGCCGCCGCCGCCGCCGCCGCCGCGAAGTCATGTACCGTTAAAGCGGACTATTCGCGCCGAGTCAAAGATGCCACAGAACAGTTTCCGAGCGGCCGCCGCAATGCATTTACTACATGTAGTTGTTGTTATCAATAAAACGGGTCGTTTTATTATTTTTGGTTCACTTTGGACAGACGCGAACAATCCGCTTAAAGGCCCGTTTCCACACGAGCGTTTCACGCTGCGTGATGCGTCATATCTTTTGTTATTTTCCGCCGCTCTGCTTCCAAACAATGGGCGAAGCGTCAAAACGCGGCGTAAAACGCTCATGTGGAAACGGGCCTTTAAGCTGCGTTTACCAGACATCCGGAATGCGGTATAGGGACGCGGAATCCCCGGCGGAAGGATAAGTATATTGCAACATTAGCCAAAATCCCCCCACACGACAACTTTACGTATAAGGACAGAAGAAATTTCGCGTTGTTTCGCGTCCTGACTTTTTAGAGTGTATGCGAAAATGCATTGCATTTTCCGCTTCCGCGTTCCGCAATCCGCATTCCGCTTGTCAGCTAAACGTACCTTTAAGGAGCAACAGCAAAATTACTAGACACATGTCGGACCCCCTGCAAAAAGACAGCTATTTCCAATAATTGCCCGGCGTCAAAGAGTTAAAAACGGTGATAAGCAGACTTTGTGGGTCTCATAAAACCAAATCGCATCCAAAAAGACTGAGTTTTTCGTGATTGCCGTCGGTTCTTTCACCGATGTTATCTTGGTACCGCCAGACTAAGCCGAGCCACCTTTTATTTCGCAGACCGTACAGCTCAGACAAAGCGTCTTTGTCAAATCTCGGCTTGTATCTACCACCCTCATCTTTGATACCAGGCTGCTGATGCTGGCGACAAGACATTATTGTTAATTCCAAAGAAGGGGGCTTTAGGCCACGGATAAGAGTGGCCAAGTTTGATTCCTTGAGATTCGATAAATATTCGTACCGTTTGTACTCATGGAGATACGTCGTGTATGGGCAGCTATATCCGCAAATAAAGACGTTACAAAATAAAAACGTAAGTTATGATGTCGAGTCGTTGTGATTTGATTTCGAACTGCAACTAAGAAAAACGTGGGCGGCGCTGCAGTCGCTCTGATGATCTGGTTTCGAAGAGGTTGCAATATTAGAAGAGTATGTAAGTTTTGATCTGCTGGGACTCCAGATCATATTTACGACTGCAGCGCCACCCTGCGTCTTTCTTAGCCACGACTCGAGATTATCCTGTCGACTACAGCGCCGCCCAACGTCTTTCTCAGCTACGACTCGAGACCATCCCGACGACTGCAGCGCCGTCCAACGTCTTTCCCAGCTACGTCTCGAAATCACATTACAACGACTCGAGATCATGGCCAACAACGTGTTTTTTGCAACGGCTTCATTTGCGGATATAACCGCCCATATCGTGTAGTCTGGATCCTCGTTCATTGCTTGAGGCGTTGAGATAAGAGTGCGGTGACACAATGTGGCAGGTGGTGAACTTCACATCGAGAACCAAGGAAGGTTTCTTAACGAAATTTCAAAGGGAGTTACCGATCGAGTTCATTTCGAAAATAGCATTCTGAAGGTTGTCGTTTCTTCATTCGTATTCCGGTGTAAAATCTGCCGCTTTTGAATGTCAGTGTTTCCCCTCATTGTTTGTGAAATGCTGGCGGATAGATCGACACGTTTCTTAGGTTTTTCACGTGACGTCACATTTCCATGACGACCCGATGCCGCCATATTGGCTGTCAAAGTGTCAAGCGAGGCCACGGCATGAACACAGCGTCAACACACAGATCGTGACGTTAAAGATAGTTTATCACGACTTCATTGTTTACATTCAATGTTTGTAAACATTGATGTTTACATTATGTTATTTTGGACTTTTGGGACATTCCAACCAACAAAATTGAATAATTTCGGTATCAAAAGAACTTTTAGAGGGGCATGCCACCAACGAATTACTCATAAGACAAAGAAAGACTGGACACAAACCAGCAAAATGTATATAAACAATGATTTTCGTGGGCCGCGAAAATACTCGTGATACATTATCTTTAAAATGTCATGATGTGATAGTTTCGACATCGTCGCCGGCCACTTAACGGCCAACATGGCCGATTCTTTAAATCACGTGACCGTTGTGACGTCAGTGATGAACCTTGAACCTCTAAGTCGCTTCCCACCACAAGAAGGGAGAGCNGGGGGGGGGGAGGTCATGCCGCGGTTTAATAAAGCGGTCGTAGATGTTCGAGTCTAGAGTATACATGTATTTGTATTTTTGCTTCACCCTCAGGAAATGTTCTCAGTACATGTAGGCTATTTCGAGAGAAAACGAACACTGTGTCAGCTCTCCGTACAACGATGTCAACAGCCAGTGTCGCATTTCTATACAAGTGTCTCCGCGTCGAACTGTCCAAACCTTTTCATGCAAACATCAAATAAAGCGAATAGTGACTTCAAACGCCATCTAATACGTTTTTCCACCATCGTAATCCGAAAGTTACACAAAAATAGCGATCTGTTTCTACTAAAATCCTTTGGGAATTTGAAAAAGGACTGTCGTCTCTGCCAATGTCAGCGAGAGAAAGTAGATCGCCATGAATTGACTGGGAATTTTTCCGCACTCTATCGTCGTAACATGAATCGATGAAGACGATAAAATCACGAATGATGCATTTGGCAGTAGTAAGTATACGTGCAGTAAAGCATTTGGCAATTACTCCGTATGCGAACAGTAAAGTACTAATTACTACGTATCCGAACAGTAAAGCATTTGGCAATCACTCCGTATACGAACAGTAAAGCATTTGACAATTACTGCGTATACGAACAGTAAAGCATTTGGCAATTACTACGTATACGAAGAGTAAAGCATTTGGCAATTACTCCGTATACGAAGAGTAAAGCATTTGGCAATTATTGCGTATACGAACTGTAAAGCATTTGGCAATTACTACGTATACGAACAGTAAAGCATTTGGCAGTTACTCCGTATACGAACAGTAAAGGGTTTGACAATTACTTCGTATACGAACAGTAAAGGATTTGGCAATTACTACGTATACGAACAGTAAAGGATTCGGCAATTACTTCGTATACGAAAAGTAAAGCATTTGGCAATTACTAGTACTACGTATACGAACAGTAAAGCATTTGGCAATTACTACGTATGCGAACAGTAAAGCATTTGGCAATTACTACGTATACGAACAGTAAAGCATTTGGCAATTAGTTCGTATACGAACAGTAAAGCATTGACACTTACTACATAGACGAGCAGTAGCATTTGGTAATTACTCCGTATACGAACAGTAAAGGATTTGACAATTACTTCGTATACGCAGAGTAAAGCATTTGGCAATTACATGTACTACGTATACGAACAGTAAAGCACTTGGCAATTACTACGTATACGAGCAGTAAGGCATTTGACAATTACTACGTATACGAACAGTAAAGCATTTGGCAATTACTACGAACACGAACAGTAAAGCATTTGGCAATTACTCGTGTTCGAGCAGTACTAAGTTACTACGTACACGAACAGTAAAGCATTTGGCAATTACTGCATATACGAAGAGTAAAGCATTTGGCAATTACTCCGAACACGAACAGTAAAGCATTTGGCAATTACTGGTGTTCGAGCAGTACTACGTTACTACGTAGACGAACAGTAAAGCATTTGCCAATTACTACGTATGCGAACAGTAAAGCATTTGGTAATTACTGCGTATACGGTCAGTACCGTATTTAGGAAAATCACTGCTTTGTCCCAGAACGTCAATATTTCTGTACCGTGTGGGCGGAACATTATCATAAACCAATTTTCTCTGAGATTTGGGTGTCATTGAGTTGATCCAAAGAGATTAATTACCTTCATTCACCTCTGACTTAATTTTCCTTCAAAGCTGTCAAATCTTGTTGTCGGTGTAATCATATTTGTGTCGAGGCCGTCATCTTCCTGCGAAAATCGAAGTTTGATCTAATTTACGACGGTGTGGCCACTCTGATTCCCACTGACGCAAATTTCTGAAGAGAATCCTGTGACGTTTTTTTCACTGAGGTCGGTGTGCCAGTGTGACATTACAATACTACATGTAGTACATTGACGGAATAAGCGGCGACTTGACTTTGGCTGATATCTATAAAAGCTAGCAAATGCTTTTACTTTAAATTTTGTAGTACATTTACATTGGATACTGCTGTGCAAATCTTAAGTAAAAGCATTTGCTAACTTTTATAAACACCAGCCAATGGGCGACACACAGAGAAACAGCGAGTCTGTTTCCCAGTGTGTTCCGAACACTGAGAATCACACAAAAAATGGCCACACTGAAAAACGCTACACCGGTTTCCCCTGCATTTGATTGATATCAACGTCACACCCTGCCGAACTAATGATTTCAAATTCGACGCGTGCCGCGTTGATTTCATTAGGATTCTTGAACAAACCGTGTTGTCTTTTTTGCGGAAATGATTTTCTCTCAAAGGTTAAGTGAAATCGATTGTTGCCGCGCGTTAAGAGACGCAGTCAACAGTATTTTCCCTTGGTGAGAGGGGATATGTCGAAACACCTGCAGTTGGGATCAAAACCCTAGGGCATGTTGTAGGCGTGATTTTAATCTTTTAGCTGCCCTTGAAATTTTCCAAAGATCCCCTCAAGATGATTGCTGTTTATGCAGTGTTAGGTTTTTTGTCTGCTGATTTGAAACTAACTCTTTGTTAGCATCAGTCTCTTGGTATCATAAGTAGTGGTTACATGCATAAATCCCCGTGCTTTCCCCGGGGATTTTCGATTACACAAAAAATCGCCGAGTCTAAATAGACCCGCCGTGTCTGAAATCCCCGTGCTTATTGGCCCCATCGAGCTCGAAGGGGCAACGCTGGGGCTATTTTAGACACGGGTATTTTATGCAGTGTAACCGCAAATCCCCGTGTCTACCTGTAGTTCCGAGCACCTCGACAGACGGCGATGCAAATCGATGAGTCATGCGCACGTGTATATTAGCTTTTTCACGCCTCCAGTAGCCACTTGATTACGGAGAGTTGCCTACATGCAGTGCCCCTATCGCCGGGTTACGGAACTTATTACCAATCGCATTTTAAGTAGTGTAACCGCTTGCCGTGTCAACGCCGATTTTTTTCTAGTTCGGAAAAAACCCGTGTCTCAGAAAGCATGGGTAGATAGCTGAGGTTACACCTGTTGAAAATACCCGTGTTTTTCCAGACCCGTGTCAAACCCGTGTGTACGAAAAGCCCGGCGAGAGGTCACACTACATCTTTGTAGTTAAGTAGCCCGGCGACAGGTGCGCTGCATGCACTGACTCTTCGGTCATTTCTGTATTGGCACACATTGTTGGAGGCGCGAAAACGACGTCACTTAATGGCTGCGCCATCTGTAGCCGTGTGAAGAACTAACGTAAACACGGGCATTTCGAAATGTACGGCGAGCTTGCCGTGTCTCAAAAACCCGTGTTTTTCAGGCACGGGTTTCTCGAAGCCTGGCAATTCATAGGTGTGACCGCAAAAAAAACCGGGGATTTTTTGTAGTGTATAACCACGGCTATTAGGTGTAACCAGGGCTGATGTGATGTCAAATTACGTGACATCTCAGGACAACTGGTGGTGGCTCTAACGGCAGTAAAGTTTCCCATTGCAAGGTTATATTTGAGTGGTCACGGTTTTTAGATTCCTGTCACTCCGCGCTTGGTCAATCTATCCATGCAAGAAAAAAACAGTGATGCCAAAAGCGGTTCGATGATTGCACTCCGCGATGGTCAAGTGTAGTGTCACCTCCGCAGCAATCAGCTTGTTTACCAATCATAAAAAACACACCACGGAAAGAACAAAATGGTTGATGTCCTGTACCGTGTTTACGGATGCTTTACAACCTGGCCATGCCATCCTTCCCATCATTACTGGCCATTTTTCAACCCCTCCTACCCAATCATCTCCCAATCGCTACTCTGATTATTCCAGCCCCCGGGCTGTATTTTCATCGGTGCGGTACGAGATAAGACAATCTCCACCGCCCGCAGCAAACGTGAGGTGACGACGGAGATTTTCTATATTTGGCCTAATGCTGGGTTGTGACGGATTTACCGCGAACCTAGAACAGCATTAGGGATGTTGAGATACACTCAATAAATGACAACGTGAGCGTCGAGGTGGGGCGACCTGCGTCTATGGGCGGTTATAACCGCAAACATATTGACTTGACACTTATTGTTTGTTCTTCTGGTACATTCACCCAGGTGAGCACATGGTCCATGGACCATTTCATTTACCAGCCTGCATCAAATTCAACCTTGACGTAAATATGAATAAATGGCATCCGGCGTTATCGGTAGCTGGCTCACTATTTAGTGGCGAATTTACGGGCTGGAGCAAATACCAGCGTCACGATTTGCCACTAATGCGATACTATGACGTCTGGAGGCAGAATTATGTTGTAACGAATTACCGATTAATCAAAAATTATTGATTGTGAGGGGATATGGTAGCGCGATCTCGCTTAGCATTGGGCTAAAGCGTCCACTAACCTTAAAGCAAACTGGTCGTGCCAGCCGTGGCGTCTGAATAGAGAATCAAACGCCGCCATCTTGAATCTATTATATAGTACTCACATAGGCAATTTATTGCCTATTAAGGGTAGACTAGTACCTGGTCCTACCGATGGTGTCGCTTTTGAATGGTAGGACCAGTTTTGGCCGCCATTTGTGGAGGAATTCTGACAGTGACGTCACTTGAAAATTTTATGTACATGTAAATTATGTAAATGTATTCAATTCTCAATACGGACGTACCAGAATGCAGATACAAGGTGACCGACCTTTGACCCAGGAAATTCACCAATCACGCCGGGGGTTTTCCATGTTAAAAATAGAAAATCTATCAACATAATAGTTCACATACTTACCACCTGCGCCAGCACCGACCAATCAGAGGCACGAAGGCGGTAGGCACGCCCGGTCCTAACATATGCAAAAGCCCGATGTAAAATAGATCGGGTACCAGTCTATATTAAGGGCTTATCTGTGCAATGTTGTGGCATTGCTGCCTTCGAACAGCATTTAAAACACGGTCAACTACAAATCTAGGCTTATCGAGGATGTACATGTAATCAGCTAAAATACGAAATTTGTAATTTTGAAATTGTAATTTCGTGGGCCACGAAATTATTATTTGTGTCATTTTTGACTGCCGTGACTAATTCCCTTTAACGCTTCGACCATCCAACACGGTCCTTACATTCGATGATTCCGGTGTAAAAAGCACCGAGCGGAAATGTTCATCGGAAAGCCACGAGTAGCTGTTAGTGGCAGAGGCTTATCGACCAGAGACGAGGAGGGGGGCTAATATTGAGCTGGATAACAACTCAACTTCGTCCCCAGGTGTTTTTTGTTCCTCCATTGAGGTAACAATCTCGTACCCAGAGTTCAACACTGCCACATTAAACTCTGGAAATGCCTGGACCGGTACTACATTTGCACAGTGCAAATGCATTGTTCAACGGCGGATGAATTTCTGACCATTGCACAAACAACTGCGTAGGGATTCGAAAGAGTTCGCACTGTGTTTCTTAAAAAAACATTAAATACCCAACGGAATGTTAAAATAGTAGTATTTTTTGCAAATACTGGAACAAATTTTAATTTTTGGCATGATTACTTTTATCAAAATAATTTGTAAAATCGATGAGCACAAGAATCTTGTGCTGTGTTAAGCCGTTTTCAGAGGTCTTAGCCGAGGAACGATGGTGGCGAACTCTTCGGATTGCGAGGGTAACTCGAGTACATGGAACGAACAACCACTAGGTACGAGGGTACTAGGTACTCTATGGGATAACTTTGACTACATGGAACGGCCAAACAGAGGAGACGAGGTTCCTCTTTCAGGAGGCAACCTCGACTGCAACAACACCTGTGGGACGAGGCTCTCCTCTACGGGGCAACATCTAGTCTATGGAACGGACTAGAACTGGGGATGGGGCATTTTAAGCAGATGAGGTCAAAGGACGTGGGCTTCGCCTCCGACGCCGAAGNGGGGACTGGGGGACCTCCACAGAAAAATTTTCTAAATTAGAAATTCTGAGATGCGATTTGAGGTCATGTTCCTGCACTCTGAGACACGAACCGTAATGATCTTTTTGGTTCACGTGGGCCTATAGTCCCTTTAAGTGACCATTATATTCGGTCCAAATTGAGCTTGTAACGGATTTTCCGGCACTAAAACATCAGCGTATCTCAAGACAATGCGCTGGGATAGGTTAGTTTTTATGCCTAGAAGTGTCCCGGCTATTTATTTTTGTGATTATTTCACGATTAATAAGTTTTTTTCTGTATTTTGTGGTTTTGTAGAGATTTCATAATTAAGAAACGATTCTGGTTGGCTAAAACCCATGCGGGGGTCACACATTCTATCTCGGGCTCAAGGGCGGACGCACATGTGGATTTACAGTTGTATATTTAGAAGTGGTTTTGAGGTCAGTCTCTATCTTTAGCCATGGTGCAAGATAGGGTGTATGAGCGTTTTCATCGTTGTTTTAAATAGGACGAGCAGTGGATTATCACTCACCCTTTTTGTGCGAGTACTGAGTTAGGCCTGTTTTGTTCGATCATGATAGAGAGGGAGTTGCTTTGTTTACGTTTTTTAGTCGGTGTTTTGGCCTGAATTGAATGTACTTCGTTTGCGTAGGCTATGACAACTTCATTTGACTGTTTAATGTGGCAGGCTACTTGTATCAAAGGCAGTTTTGTTTGTTTGCCTGCGAACATTCTTTATTTCAAACTCTTTCCACGTGAACCATTTACGCCGCCAGGCTTGTATCCCATTTGATTTTGCTGAATTTTATTTTGCACAATTTGCCTGGGGGGGCATTTGCCCCCTTGTCCCTATGCTAGCCACAGGCCTGATGAGAATAATATTGTCGGGGCAGTTCGTTTCAAAATCTTGTTTCAAAGCTATTGACATGTCCGTGGGCGCCGACCCTGTCTAAGACCTCACATCAAGAGTCTTAACCAGGGCTAAATGCAGGACTGCAGGAACTTCTGCCTTATTTCCTTAAAGATGGCCGAAGAGTGTTCTTATGTGATTAACCGTCAAAATTGGATGGGTGATGAATTGATTGACAAAGAATAGAAAATGTCATGGTGCCCTTCGTATGTGCTTCAGATCCCTTATTTCCCCCAGACCCAGCTTCTTAGACTTACATTATTCACTGCGAATACAGACTACTCCCGTCCAAAAAAGAAAAAAAACACACAAAGTCCCGGTTGCACCAGTCATACTTAAGGTCGACTTTGTGCTCAAGCTAGCCTCAAAGGTCGTTCTCAACCTCAAATTGTAATGGCGAATCGTATTATGTACTTTGAGGTCAACCTCAAACTTAAAGGTGTTCTAGTTCGAATTTTAAACATTACGGTGTGCCACTTATTGTCAACTTCTGGTACAATGTACTAACAAATCAGATAAAATCGAATTAAATCTCGCCTTTCACAACTTTTTGTTTGTTTTTGAGCGTAAAATCATAAATATATTTCAGTTACAAGAATATTTATCAAGATAGATATAAAAATAGATAACATTAATGTTTTGGTATACACGGTGCTGCCACCTGTCCGAGGAAAAATAACTATTATAATCAACCATGTAAATAAACAAACCGTAATGTTTACAATTCGAACTAGAGCACCTTTAACTTTGAGCATACCTGGTGCCACCGGGCCAAAGTAATAAAGTAACTGAAGGTATTAGGCCTACCGTAATTAGGAGACATTCGTGTCCAATACAAAGAACAGAATCCCTGGTTGTATTACATTCACGAGAGCTATCCTAGCCATCGATTCGTGTTTTTCAAACGTGAGTTGAGAAAGTTTGATAATGAAAAAAAAGTGTTATGGTCACAGTCGATCATCAGCCAGGGCCCAAATTCATAAAACCTTGCTAGCTTTGTTGGCTGCTTGTTGTGTACATTGGCCTGTACAAACTAGGCACTTTAGGGGGCAACTAAAGGCGCTGCTCCACGTGACAGTTTTCTGTCGAAAGTTTGCTGTCAGATAGTAACTGTCCAAAGACTATCCCGTGGAAGTTGTTCAGCTAGTGACTGTAATTATTGCTGTCTGACAGCAATAATTGACTATCTGACAGCAAACTTTCGATAGAAAACTGTCACGTTCCACAGCAGCGCCTGCTTAGCAACGTTTTATGAATATGGGCCCAGATTATTTCACATGGAATCGTGCCACTTTCACGTGACTTTCTGCCACGTCAGAGGGAGACGCCCTTTCTATCACATGAATAACAGAGATGACAGGCGTCGATGTTTCAACTACGCCATTCTGACACTCCCGGCCATCTTCTTTACGATTCCAGTGCCCCCGGGTCCAGGTCTGACCCGCTCCTTTGACTCGCGTCATTTCACTCACCACATTTGCAATTGACACAAAATAGCTCCCATCGACTTGATCTCCTCAAAATCTCCTTTCACGTACGATCTAAAAGCTCTGACATCAACCCACACCTTTTACTGTCCATCTACTCTCGGCGGAATATAGGGGAAATTTCCCCTACCGCTTTGAAATGGTCGTCGGTTAATGATGCTACTCAGAGGTCGGTGCGGCTTGCCAAGGAGCAAAGGTCTCCGTTGAAAGGTAAAAAGATCGACATTCCAGGTGAAGCAGGTGCTTCTCCCCGATTGCAATGTCAGACGGTCAGTGCCCTATCGCGTATGTTTCTATCGGGAGCAGTGGCAAATTATTGATAAGGCACGGGCAAGGGCTGCCCTCAGGGAATCCATCTCCTCGTCAGGATATCACAGAAGTTATTCTCCGAATCGCCGTAGATTGGGCTGCATTTCGGCACACAAATGCCCATCAACGCCGTTATCAAATATGGCCGCCATAGCCACCATCTTGAATTTGCATTCCGTACATAAAAGGAGCATGGTATTGGATCTCAAATGCGTTATTTGACTGTCGACGTCGAGGGAGCCACCTAGCGGCAGTAAGACGAACTACAAAAATGCATTACAAAATGTATATAATCGGGTCAATTCGCCGACAACGTACATGTAGTTAGTCCTTGGGTTGGAGAGTGGGGCGGTGGCGCCGGCTGTCGAGAAAAGTGGCAATCATCATCTTTTTTGGCGTGGATGTTGGGGCAGGGTAACAACACAAACCTATCGATTTTGGTTATCCAATATGGCCGCCACAGCCACCATTTTGACTTTGTCACTGCAAGTCATCACTGGACCATTTTGTGAATGTTGGGGCACATTACACATCTTCAGCTGAATGGAGGGCTGTGGGGTGCTCGCGACAGCTATTTTGGATCCCGAATCAAAGATTTTTTGGTGATTCTCTTGATTCGTGCTTCTCAACTTCCATCGTGAGGTGGCGCCCCAAGCATTTAATCAATGCGTTGTTTCGACAGTGTTGCCACCTACCACTCTGACAGTGCTGCCACCTGTAGATTGGCAGCACTCACGGTACTCTACAGTAATCACTCAGAATCATTTTTAATCATCCTTCCCTTGTGTCATCTTGGACAATTTTACGCAGATTGGAACCTCAGCGTTAGAAGGCGAACAACACAACACCAAAAGACGACACCATAATGAGACTGCCAGTGGATAGTAACCTCGTCTTCAGGGCATTTCGCTGCGTGCTTTTGATGTACAAAGACTCCTGAGACAGCGCCTTGGGGACGATATTCAATGACTGCCGTCCATTTCGCATGAAATAGGATAGAAGCGTTATTCGGTTTATCAAAAGAGATGACGAATTTTTCAATCATGCTGGTTTCCCTGCGGAAAGGAGAACTTTTTGATGGTTCTCGCCGTGATTAGGAGCTATTCTTTGGTTTTTCTTGTGGGATACTGTGTCGGGAAGATTGTGCCGAACAATGACGCTCTGTTGGGATTTGTAACATAATAGTGTCAAGGGTCATCGACTTCTTAGCTCATACACGGTACCAGTAATCCTTTAGCAACCTTTCACTATGAGGAACCTAACTCACTGCCTCAATAGGTGTCACTAGTGGTTAAATCTATTGAATAGGAGCAGTCAGCCGCGCGTATTGCCAAAAGATGGCAGCAAAGTTCTAGCGGACCAATACACAGGAAAATCCACGTGGTTGGTGCTCGATCAAGAATGGGTCCGCTATGTGCATTGAATTGGGCCTTGGTGACACCTATTGGTCAACTCACTGACAGCTCCTATTGAAAGGGACATTCAGGCCCTGGCCCCGTATTCATAAAACTACTTAAAGCGGACTGTTCGTGCCGAGTCAAAGATTCCACAGCACCGTTTCCGGAGCGGCCGCCGCAATGCATTTACCAGTTGTTGTTATGAATAAAACGGGACGTTTTATTATTTTTGGTTCACTTTGGACAGACACGAGCAATCCGCTTTAAGTCTAAGTATGACACTTATCCTTTGTTCAACACAAAAGATAAGTATCATACTTAGACTTAAGTAGCTTTATGAATACGGGGCCTGATCAGTATTTTTACAAATACTGGAACAAATTCTAATTTTCGGTATGTTTATTTTATCAAATAATTTGTAAAATCGATAAGCACAAGAATCTTGTGCTGGGTTCCAGCCCTTTTCAGAGGTCTTAGCCAAGGAACGATGGTGGCGACCTCTTCAGATTGAATTCATGAATGGTACATGAAATGAAGTACCATGTTTATAGTCTCTCTTGTGTAGCGTTCTGTGTTATTATCTGCCTCGTCATTCCACGGTTGAGAAAGTAATTATCACTTTACCCCTCATCACAACATGCACACCTGTTCCCGACTGATTTGATCGGCACGTTTGCAATAAAGTTATGATAGCAATGGACGGATAATAAATTAGGCGTTCGGTTGTCATGGCAACCCGGTGGCATATTGTCATTTTCATTTAAGTTTGTGAGGTCTTACGTCTTGCATGGTTTGTGACGTCGATGATATTTTCTTGGTGTTGTTATACTCGCAGGGTGGGAATTACATGTGCCGTCAAGACATTTAAAAAAATTTTGAATCATAGACCAGAGAGAGTGTACAGAACGTGTCGAATCGACTGCTGAATGTTAACACTTTCACGCCCAAGACCGTGATATCACGGTATCAGTTAGGTGGCCGACACCACCACATTCTTTTGCTCATAACTCAGTTATTATTGGCCCGATTGAGCTGAAATTAGGTGCAAACGAAAGAGAATTAAATTCTACACAAGTTGAGCCCTCTCTCTTAACCGCGGATTTAGCGACATTTTTTTCAAAAATCGCGAAAAAATACTTACAAATTGGTTGTGTCGCTGGGATTGACGTTGTTGGAAAGGGCTTTTGCCACACTATCGGTCTACATGTCCAGTTTGCACGCCGCACCACCGAGAAACATTTAGCGAATTTATTTGTACGTCAGTGTGCTTAAAGCTGGCCCTGTCGAATGGCAGTGCTGGCCATTTCAAAACGCGCCAGTGCGAGAACGCCGCGTCGCAGGGGCTTCATTCAGGAACGAAATAACGAGCGTGGTCTTGTCTATTCACTGTTAAAAATGGCCTCGAAATCATGCACGGTTAAGCAGTACAGCAAAATTACTAGACCCATGTCGGACCCCCTGCAAAAAGACAGTCTTTTCCAATAATGGCCGGGATTGAAAGAGTTAATACTGCATTGTAAACATTAGGTGGTGAATTATTGTGCAGTACAAGGAAACCGGAGCGTCTGGAGACTACTATATTTATTTTTCTGATTTACTCTTCTTCTTATTGGTGAGTGATGGCACTCTCCTGATCGGTTAGTGAAAGGACTCTTCTGATTGGTGTGTGGAAGCACCGCGCCCAGTGAAAGCACTCTTCTGATTGGTAAGTGAAAGCACTCTCCTGATTGGTCTGTGAAAGCACACAGCGAAAGCACTCTTCTGATTGGTGAGTGAAAGCACTCTCCGATTGTTCTGTGAAAGTACACAGCGAAAGCACTCTTCTGATTGGTGAGTGAAAACACTCTCCTGATTGGTCCGTGAAACCACACAGTGAAAGGACTCTTCTGATTGGTGAGTGAAACACTCTCCTGATTGGAGAGTGAAAGCACTCTTCTGATTAGTGAGTAAAAGCACTTTACAGATTGGTCAGTACAAGCACTCCTGTGATTGTTGATTGGTGACTCAAATGAGTCGCACAGAGAGAAAGAGCCAAGGATTTTCCCAAGGACAACAAATCCTCAACCCCCTAGGGTACTGATATCCAAAGCTTTGTGTCTTTGCTTTCCGATTTCAGGCGTTTGTAAAAGAAAACGAAGACTCATCAAAAAAATTCTCTTCTTCGGTCTTTATTTGATTAACGTCATTGTTGATGTGATGTACAATCGGTCCCTCTATCCGATCCCGCTGGGTTGAAGCCCTTCTTCATCACGTCAGATTTCCGCCGTCTTCCTCTTTGATCTCTCTTCCATTAAATTCTATTGTTGTTATTAGACGCCATAGTCACGTGACTTTGGCTGTCAATTACAGGGTTAATATGTTTAATGGACGGGCTTGTTTTGATGGCCTTGAGAAGTGCATCCTATCTTGATTGTGCACAGGGGTCTTAAAGACAATTCTCAACTAAACTAATCGGCTGCTATTTTTAGAAACACGGATGCAACCTGTTTTCCTTTCATTTTGGTTCCAGAAGCCACCGCTAGGGCTAGAAGGCTTCGGCTCTGGCTGCCATTTTATTGCTGACGTCATTGTAACGGTCCATTTTCTGGTAAAATTTCATTCTCCTCCGGTCTAAAAAACGGCGATGATTTTGACCTTTTGTTACAGATCTGCAACATATACAAACATTCTCATCAAGAAACTTCCTCGGTGTTGCCATTCCGCGCGATTCGGCATGTTCGATTACATAGCACCCACGTGGTTATTCTAAAAATAACCCGTGATGTCAACATAATGATCTATAAATAGATCCGCGACAAATTTTTGTCGCAAAGATGGCAGCCAGAGCCGAAGCCTTCTAGCCCTAGCGGCGGCTTCGGGAACCAAAATGTTTTCCTTTGGCCACCGAATTTGAATCACCAATCAGAAGCGTGCTTTCATTCACCAATCAGAAGACTGCTTTCAAACGAATCGTGTACTGATCAAATCGCGAAGACCATGATACTGCTATGAATCGGGCATCAATAACGTCAATTTTGTTGATGAAATGTGAAGGATCCTGTTTTACAATTTGAAATCAGCTATTCTACATTGTGTACTTCTAAAACCTCGCTTTCAATCTCGTACCCAGAGATTAGTTACGCTCGGCCGAGGTTGATGGTCGCTACACTAATCTCTGGAGACGGCTAAGCCCTAGCGGTGGCTTCTGGAACCAAAATGCACTGGTAAGTGCGTTACACACGGCGCATCCCGCTTCACTCCAAGTTTATACAGTGCGCCAAGTAGTGCTGTGGATTTTCCTCAATAACTACAACAGATCCCTCGAAAAAACCTTTCTAACGACATTTTTGTGTGTAAAATTTTATACTCAAGTCATCTCAAGTCATTTCAGTGCATCTGTGGTTAAAATTCGGTCTAAAATTGCACGATACCAAAAATCACACCTAAGGCGTGAAAATGGCTAGCCGTCTCCAGAGATTAGTGGAGCGACCTACAACCTCGGCCGAGTGTAACTAATCTCTGGGTACGAGATTGCCTCGCTTTGTGCAGTTACTCCGAAAGCTCGCTCAACGGTCACAACACGTGGAACCAATTCCGGGACCGCCGGGCTCGGACCGCGGCGACAAGTAATCCCTGCTGAGTCTTTACCAGGAGAGCAGTATATTACACCAATACCTCCCTCCCAGAAAAGGCTCATCCCGAGCCAGAAAAAAATATCCAGTGCACGCTTGCTACAGCGACGTCTGTGATAAGAAAATCACACTATACACGTGTTATTGATGAAGCAAGGGCAGATATAAGGTTACTCATTTACATTCAATGATGACGTTTGGGAATACCTTGTAATTACGTCCATGGGCAATCAGGGGACACCCTTATACCTTCTAGGATATGGTATCAATTTCTGGCCAGGCTGGGCACAGAAAGAGGTCTATTCTCCAGCAGAGGATAGACAAATTTCACCCTTGTTGATCAGTTGCCAAGACATGGTTATCTGAAATAAATTTTCTTGAATATTTGTAGAGAAACGACCCTCGGAATATCTTGCACGCATTTTAAAAGACAAAAGAGCACACGGAATTGACTCTATAGTACGTTTAAGTCATCTGGAGCTCGATGGGCGTATGTCAATCAAACCCTTAGTAACCCAGACCACAATGAACTTAGGGTTTACTCTAAACGGTCCAACGCACATTGTTTTCTAACCAGCTGACCTTGGTTTGAAATTGAACATACAACTAGACCTTGATTGAAATTGAACACAGGCGCATGCATGGGATTGGCTGGAAGTGTCCTGTCAATAAAACGCATGTCAATAGCCAGACTTCACCAACAATACCAAGGTCTTCCTGACAACCGAAGGTCCGCCCATCGAGCTCCAGATGACTCAAACGTACTATAATGCTGGTAACGGAATTACTCTGATTAATTCCGTTACTGCAATAACAATTGCTTACATTACCATAAACTTGGTATTCTTTCACATGGCAGTTTTTACAACATGCTAGTTGATGCTGAGAGACGTTTCTCAATAGACGTGGAACATAACTTTTTACTAGATAACATGGTTTTTTATAATGCGAATCAATGTTGAAAATTGCCATTAAAATGTAATTCCGTTTCACTCAGCACGAAATATGAAATTCAACTTCATTTCCATGACCTAATGTATTTCTGGAGATGGTTGTACCACAGATGTTCCTGCTGCCGGTGCGTCTTTTAGCATATCATGTAAGACCGAGAGAGTTATGGTGCATCTTGAATTTTTAAATTTTCACTTCGTACCTACGAAGAGGAAACGAAAGGTAAATAATATTTCAAAGTTTAATATACACCGTAACTCTATGGGTCTAACGTCATACGCTAAAAGACGCTCTTGCAGCAGGCGATATTTGTGGTACTAACCATCTCCTGAAATAAATTTATGTCATGGAAATTAAGTCCAATTTCGTATTTCGTACTTCGTGTTTCGACAGATTTGCGAAACCTAACTATTTTCAAATTTGACAGTGCACCTTGGCAGTAAAAGGGTTAACATCACTGATCTCCTATCATATACATACATGTAGTTTTCTAAATCCCCTTTCCTGACCTGACTTCGACAGCACAGCCGAGGCTGTCGGTGACATGTTAATGGGTGCAACATCTCTAAGAACGCAATTATTACCATTGACGAAGAATGAGATTAGCAAGATCTGACGAGGCCAAATGGGAAAATTATACATTTCTTTACGAATATTTAGCGAGGCTGAGAGAAGACGTGAGCTCTAATTTGGCGCTTACATGAAATACGATTGTGGGTGATTTGTTTGTAACGTAGGAGAAAACCGGATCCCCGCAGGTACCAACTTTGCCAACGAGAGATGTTGTCTTTTTCGCATGAGTGCACCTACGAATGGAATGGTATAGTCTTGGACATAATAGCCAGCTATAGACAAATCCCAAATTCCAAGTTCTGCGCACTTCCGCCGAAATAGCAACAAGAACCTCGATCTGAAAACAGCTGACGTGACGCAATCCGTGATTCAGCAATGGTCTAACTCTGACGTAACGTCGTCCAAGTCACTGTCGTGGGATTCTCTGCGTCACGTCATTCAGTTTCAGACCGAGGTTCTTGTTGCTATTTCGGCGGAAGTGCGCAGATCTTTCCCGTTTACGTCAATTTGGGATTTGTCTATTATATGGCTATTTTCTTATGGGCTTGGTCTCTGTAGCAATATATCCTAGTCCCTCGTTGGACGATCAAACCGGTGTAATAGAACCAAGTCCCCCAGATTGTGATGTCCCCCAACAATACATTTACGGATTAAGCGGCACCATTGAATAGGACTCTAGAGAGACCAAGACCCTTAATCCTGTGACAAACAATGCAGGGGGACATCAGAAAGACGGAGGCATAGATTCTATCACACCTGACTTAGGTTCCTGTATCAAACCGGTGTAACATCTGCCATTGCTCCCGTATGTCATTGTTTCCCTTATTTTTTGGAAACGCTGGCAGATAGATCGACACGTTTCTTAGTGTGTGTCCCTTATTGTCAGGTCGCACTAGTAAAGGAACACTCAGAGACGGGGAACATTCAAAAACGTTGCTCAGCAGCAGCCTTAACCTCGCATATCTTTTACCATCTGCAGCGCACGTCCTCTATCGATTATTTAGCATTTTGCCGTGAAAGCTTGGGAAGACATTTTTTAGAGAAAATTGGATATGCCTCATTATTAACTTATAAGATAAAAGAACAAAATATACCGACTACTTAGTGGTATTTACCTCGGTCTGTAATAGACGATCCATCATATACTATGGAAGAAACCGTCTTTTCTTGTCGTTAGAAGCTACAGGAACAACTGACAGATGTTGGTTGGATTAAAGAGAGCTATACTTCATTCCACATCCGATTGGCGCGAGGTTTTCAGCCGATATCTCCGCAACGACTGGGTCAAATTCAACATACCATACATCAATCGATTTGTCGTTTTTGCCGCTACAGCCATCATCACTGTCATTTTCCCCATAAACGTGACAGAAAAAAGTTCTTTCACAAATCACAGTTTGTGTTTACGGCCGAAATGGCGGCCATTTTGAAATGACGCAATGCATCGCGCACGTGTAAACTGCACTGACCAGCACGGCGAAATGAAATAGGTTTTGAGAAAGGGATCCGTTATGGCGGCCTTACGCGAAAAATGAAGATAGCAGAAAGATACCGGCAAGAAAGACAAATTAATTGATGTATGGCATGTTGAATTTGATCCAGCCGTTGCGGAGATATCGGCTGAAAACCTCGCGCCACTGGGATTTGGAATGAATTGTAGTTACCCATCATTTGTTATCTGGTCGTGCAGCAGACAAATACCCGGTGATACTTTGAGGAATTCAATTAATGGCTAAGATATATTGATAGTTAAATGGGAAAGCCTTGTTGTCATGCCCACACAGCTAAACTTTTAAGTACCATTAGGTTACAAGTGGTTTCCTTTCATTAGAAGTTCATGTCGTTGTCATTATTCCGATAAAAGGGAAGAAAAAGACACAAGTGTCGTGTAATGGTAAATAAATGTGAGTTTTTATTAAGTTTGTGGGAGTACATCCGGAACAAGGTAACATGCGCATGCCCCAGCACTGATGTGTGACTTCCGGTCTCGCTGCTAATACACACCGTTTTAAGAATAAGTAATTTTGGGGCGCACTCTCATTGAAAGGAGGCATTGTCTCAGTCAACCAATGGCGTGGCTTCATCCGCCTGTTGTCGATTTCATGCCAGCTATTGATTGAAATTAGGTACGGTTACACCTGTTGAAAATATATACCCGTGTTTTTCCAGACCCGTGTCAAACCCGTGTGTACGAAAATCCCAGCGAGAGGTCACACTACTACTTGTAGTTAAGTAACCCGGCGACAGTTGCGCTGCATGCACTGACTCTTCGGTCATCTCCGTATTGGCACACATTGTTGGAGGTGCTAAAACGACGTCACTTAATGGCTGCGCCATCTGTGGCCGTGCTAAGAACTAACGACAACACGGGGATTTCGAAAAGCACGGCGAGCTTGCCGTGTTTCAAAACCCGGTGTTTTTCAGACACGGGTTTCTTGAAGCCCGGCAATTCATAGGTGTGACCGCAAAAATACGGGGATTTAGTGTAACCACGGCTATTGATAGATATGCCTGGTCATTTCTATCGCGATCTCTGAAAGCGTCAGCAACACCACCAATCGGCATAAAACAGTCTTCGGTGTCGGCCAGGTCATTGCAGTGGGCATTGTGCTTTAGAGTGATAAACCGATCTGTTGAGTGTAGAACTAGAGTATTTGACCTTTTTTGACGCTCTCGGTCCCTCTTTGTCTGTTCGTGATCAGATCAGTGCTGTCGGAGGCAAATAGAAACTGAAACCGGAAGTTAAACATGATGTACTCTCACCCGCTTCCGTCCTAGGATGGAGGACTTGGAGAAGCCCCGGGTTTTTTTGTATCCCGTTCCTTTCCATGTAATTATCAGTGCTAAGCTTCAAAGGTGATCTCTAATGAAAAAGGGCATCAGGTGTCATAAGCCGTGTCCCGATGGGAAAAAACACGAACTTTTTTCTGCAATCAGGATCAGGTGGATGAAAAAAAGAGGGGAGAAATAATGGGGCCCTTTGGGAGGAGAACTTTGGAGGGGGTCATAAAGACAAAAGGGTGGTTCATGATATTGTTCTCGACAGCTAGTTTCACAAAAAACTTGCAAAGTGAAATGCACAAACCATGGCCAGGCCGGACAGGCGACTCACAATAGGGAGGTTTCAAAATCAAACGATAAACGTAAACGTTAACGACAACGTTATTTTTGTACCGAAAATGCAACATAAAATCTGGTTAATATGTAGTACCGGTACGAAAAATAACGTTGTCGTCAAGTTTACGTTTATCGTTTGATTTCGAAGCCTCCATACTGACTGTCGGTCACCGACTATCAACTGCTCAGCGAGATTCCCCCGAATCGAACAGCTGACGCCGTCTATTGGTCATCTTTTGAGAATCGCGTGATCTGAAGCAGCTTCGGAGCTCGGGTAACGCATCTGATTCTCACCAGTCTATCTGGCCTGACGGCCATCTAGCCTCGTTTGAATCCATTACATTTCCCGCCTCTGAGGAGCTCAGAGACTCAGCCAGTCATCAGTGTGCGAAGGGTAATCGATGTGCCAATCAAAATCCATGTTACAAATGTGTGCGGGAGGAGAAGAGAAAGTGGCGAACGGCGATCCGTTTCACGAGTTCTGATTGGCTCGGAGGCGAGGTCAAGTAGGGGTCAGATTCATTATTAATTTATGTGTTAAATGACATGATTCAGCCAAGACTAATGCCCCAATCACACTTACGTTCTTGAAAATTTTGCCCAACGGGCTCAAACTGTCTGCGAACGAAGTGGACGTAGTGGCAACTTTTACAGTCTTTTTACGAACTTCAAGGACGGGAAGGGTGCTCCAGAACATCGAGGCATTATTTTGCCAAGGTTAAACGTTCTAGCCCGTTTATGATTTTTTAGGACGTGCAGGACGTTTTGAGAACTACTTCAGTGTGACAGGCCCTTATACCCCCATCACACTGAGCTGGTTCTCAGTACGATCTTGAAAATTTTGCCGAACTGTCTCAAACTGTCTG
>NMRB01001929.1:106566-117026 GCA_002633025.1 Notospermus geniculatus | reverse complement strand
TACATGAGCTGGATAGGTACACTTTTTGCTTTTTAACCCCTTATTACTGAAAACTAATATGGACTGAAATGTGTCCTGGGGCAGCAACCATTATCCTGACTGTGGTTTAGAACCCGACTTCAATAGTGGAATAAGGAATATGCTATTGTGGATGTCAAATAATGGTTCCTTGACAAATACAGTTTGTTTCCATGGAGTGGCTCCGCTATTTACCCAGGACCTAGCCTGTGAATGTCCACAAGGGTAAATAGTAGGGGGTGGCAAAGAGAACTAGCTCGCCATCCTAAGGGTGCCATGGAAGCATTTTGTACCTGTTAGCTGCTGACCATGAATCTTCGTGTAGGCCCCCTATTCTTGAAACCCTATTTTCGTCATACACGTAATTTGTCCTCTTCCCGCATCCTCCCACAGCAGGGGTTTTTAGCTCGCTACTCTTCATCCGCTCAGTGTGGAGTGTATGAAGAGGAGCGAGACCAAAGCCCTGCTATGGGAGGATGTCTTCCCGGAAAAAATAATATAGCAGTTTTTATTGTACAGTGAAAATTCAGATTGTATACTTTTATTTATAAATTTTTACTGCAAACTAGAACTAAGGGTAGAAAGGTCTGCATTTCATTAGCTCACCTGGTGAGCTTTTACAATGGTGCAGTGTTTGTTGATAACAGGGCACGTTTTGTAACCGCTGGGGCTGTTGACTTGAAGATTTGTTGCACATGTACTGTAGATTGACTAATGACACCAATATTTGGTCCAATTCGATTCATGGCTTGGCCACTGGCTGGCCAAAACCAAAAACACAAAAAAGGACAGTAAGTCCTGAATTATTAGCTGGATCAATCATAGGTACATCTATTAAGGATATTAGACCATTTACATTGTAATTTGCACCATTTAAATTTACTTTAAACATGCCTTTATTCAATATGTTCAACATATACCCAGCGACGACCCAAGAAAGCGTATTCGCTTGTCCTTCCTTACAAATTAAACCGGGTATAGATCGGTGAAATTAAGTACATTGTACTTTCAACGTCAAAAACATAAAAGCATTGCTGAAATAGGCCCTGGTTTTTAGCTGAGCTGACCAAAGGTCAGCTGGGCTAGTCAAATAGATATTCAGTGGCGTCAGCCTGTCAGTCCATCTGTCAAACTATACCCGACGTTTTGTAACCGTAATAGCCAAAGACTCCAAATTTCATCTGAAGGTAGCCCTTGGTGAACTCTCATCGGAAACAAAAAATTAGAGCGATTTGACCTATATTAGGCACACCAGGGGGGTGGGGGGCGTTTTGTGTAAAATGAAATATCACAATATCTCAGCCCCTATGATAAATATGTAGACAAAAAGTGATGGGGTGGATAGGTTGATATTTTCTACATCAGTTCAAAGGGAAATAAACGTCAGATCTGCCCACCAGATGGCGCTATTCAACAAAACAAGAAGCCCATGGGCCTTGCGCTCAGCTGACTATGACCTGCCATCTCAAGAGGTTGAAACAGGCATGACAGGGGAAACGAGATACAAGTAGGGCCTCCGAAGCTTTTTAATGGCTAGCAAGCAAATATTAGCGTTCCTCGCGGAAATCAGTTGAAAAGGGTTAATATCACTTCGTGAATCAAAAACGATACGTTATCAGACCATTTGGGTAGGAAAGTGTTTTCATGGTGAATCGAGGTCCATTTGGTGGGAAGGGGTTAATTTCACTTAGTCAATCGAGATAGATACCATGTTGTGTCATATCATCACTTATGAATTGAGGTGGATATCGTATTAGGCCTGCGGGCTGGCCGTGTTCCCAAAACCGGTATTTTTCAGACGCGGGTTTCTAGAAGCCAAGTGTAATGTATCAGAATGCCTCCCGCATGACACTCCCGCTTTATTGTATGGCGGACACTCAAATACAAAAAGACATGTTGATCAGCGCCTCCCCCATTGTCGGGTAGTGGCTTTTTCTGTCAATCCTCTGTTGGGAGGCACTGGCAAACGGGGGAGGGGGCGTGAAAAACATTACACCGACATTTCATGTAACCGCTAAAAACCGGGGATTTTATGCAGTGTAACCTAGGCTGATGTGTTCACTTGTGGTGTCTGTTGCACAGGCCTGACACTTTGCCCATCAGTGTTGAGGTTAGGGTGAATCATACTTTACTAGGTGAAAACAAATATGAAGTCTTCAGGTTGGGATTGCCAAACACGCGTTATTGTATAAGTCTTTCAGAAAACCGAGTCGTTCCCTTCTCGCCAAAACCAATAAGATGATGAGGAAAGCGTTCGTATCATTTTTTTTCTTCAGACAAATGAGTCTCTTCCACTATCCCAACAACATCAATCGCTACTAGACTGTTTGCCAACTCAAGACAGCCAAGTTGTCAAAACCGCAACCTTGAACCTGAAATCAGATGTTGACATTCTTGGAATACATGACACTTTGGATTTATTTGGGGATTGTCTTAGTCTTGCACACTACGGAGCTGAAGCCAGTGAAAATAGGAGTCTGGTAACGAGGGTACAGCAGCTGCAGTTTAAAGCTCTGTATTTGTGCAAGGATACAGACGTGGCTATGATTGGATTCAAGAACGCTTCAGATGATATACTTCAGTTGCTAACTTGTGTGTTTGGTTACCTTTTCGATCGTCAGACAATTGCGGCTGTGAAAAAAATAAAGCGTATGGGAGAGTTGGCTGATGGTATGAAAACGAAGTCAGAAATGGTCGGGAAAAAGGTAACTGATGCAATAGGTCATGCAGAGGAGGCTATTAAAGAAAGTGCTAACAAGCGTGGGGACGCCTTGACCAAAGTAGCACAGCGTGAGGCAGTCAAACCCAGCAGTTCGAGCGGACAAGCAAATCCCAAGACATACCGCACCTTGAATGAAAGATTCAGAGAGTTCTTCCTCAGTTTACTGGGTCTTCGTCAGAGGAGGACCTCGGAAGAGCACGAAGCTGCTCGATTAAATACCGTGGCAACTGCTGAAAATTTTTTGGCAGCCGCAGGGAAGATCGGAGATGAAGTTTCTGACGACGGTACTACGAGCGGTAGTATGGTTACCGAGGCCTTGCACGGAACTGTAGTAGCTTTAACATCCCTGAAGTCGGCCTTCGAATCAACGGACGCCTTCTGGCAGACCATTCACATGCAATGTGAAAGTGCGGCACAAGCCAACAAGGACATCTACGACACCAGTGAGGGAGAAACACAATCAATGGATTTCTGGTGTTCAAAAGGCTTCCAGACAGAAGCCAAGAACTTGTTCGCAAGGTACTGAAATTTGTTGAATTTTTTATAACAGGGACTGACCGATTGAGATGTATTTGGTCTGGCGTAAACATATTGTAGCATAAAGGATTCCTTTATGGTCTGTCGTAAACATATACATTGTAGCCTATCTGACTCAGATTCTGTTCCTATTTATTGTTTGGTGGTACGATGGCAGAACCGTTGAGTTGACATTAGTGAGGTTTCGCAAACCTGACGAAACACGAAGTACGAAATACGAAATTCAACTTCATTTCCTATTTTCCAGGACCTAATGTATTTCTGGAGATGGTTGCTACCACAAATGTTCCTGCTGGCAGTGCGTCTTTTATCATATCATGTAGGACCGAGAGAGTTATGGTACATATTTAATTTTCAAATTCCCATTTCATACCTAGGAAGTGGCATCCTCGCACCCATGGTCTTCACAACCGGCTCCCCTTCTCGCGCTTGGTTCAGACCCTGGCGACATCCATGCCATTAGTGGGGAACCAGCGGAGCAGTCGACTCCGCCAAATACAGCCAATCACAGCGAAGCTTCTATCCCGTCTTGGTCATTCCCAAAATGGCAGCTGTAAAATTTTCTCGATTCGCTGACAAACTCGCTGAATTTCTGATTGTTCCTGAATAAACTTCGCGTCAAAATGATTCTCATGGATTATCTACATAACGAGTACGTACCAATGCATGGGTTCAAAATACGAAGGTAGGCATATGATCCAGTTCGTGAATTTTGGGCAGCTATCATTCGACAGCGTACATAAATTATGGAATGACATGCAATGCTACGTCGTGTACGAGACTGGTATCCGGTGCTTCGTTACACCAGATCTCTGTGCTGACGTTGTAGCACTAGGCGCGATATTTCCCCATTACATCAAGTGGCGTTTCCCCACTGCATTGCATGGTTTATTCGTGAATTACCAATGGCGAGTACACATGGGGGAATGTCCCTGCACTCCACTGAAATGGGGTGGATGACCTCAGGGCATTGAGGGAGGGTACGACCGTAAATGACCCCGGAAAATGACCTGAGATTCTCAGGGTGACGAAGTGGAAACGAAAAATAAATTTCAACGTTTAATATACACCCTAACTCTGTTGGTCTAACGTCATGCGCTAAAAGAAGCGCTTGCAGCAGGCGATATTTGCGGTACCAACCATCTTCTGAATACGTCATGGAAATGAAGTCCAACTTCGTATTTCGTACTTCGTGTTTCGTCAGATTTGTGAAACCTCACTATTGTTAAGACCGCCACACACTCACATGTGGGCCGTATGCACTAACGAAGATTATCTTGAACTTAGGTTGAGCCACAGCTTTTCAATTGTTCAGGTTTGCCAGGGCATGATGTGACAATGGAAACGTTCTGGCTCAACCTGAGTTCAAGATATTCTTCGTTTGGTACATACGGCCCACAGTGTGGCGGTCTTCCTTGGTTTTACTGGAATTCTCTGGATTTCTGAATCTCTCTCCCTCCCTCTAGATCTCTCTCCATCCGATCTGGTGGTTTGAGAGGAACAACTCATAAGAATTAAGCCATGTATCACCATAAAACATGCTGGCCCGTGTGTACCAACGAAGATTATCCTGAACTCACGTTGAGCCACAACCTTTCCATTGTCACATCACGCCCTGGCAGACGCGAACAATATAGGCCCCTTTCGAAAGTCGGCCAATTCGGCGCCGAGGGTAAAAACAAATGGGCAAATGCAATAAGTTTTGCCAGAAATTACAGAACTAACTGCTAGAAACTTTTGAAATTTGGCAGACATGTTATGAGGGCCAATTCATTGAGAAATGTATGAAAACCATTGGTGTAATCGATTTTTTTTAAAAGATTTCTGTATTTTTCTTCAACTGAACAATAGAAGGTTTAAAGTGTCTGTTAATCCACCCAGTGTTCAGGTGTAGAAAATTACCAATTTTTCGAAACAAATATCGATGAGACCCAATGTTTTTCTCACACTTCTCAATGGTTTGGCTATCAACACATTTCTGCCACATTTCAAGCGTTTCTGGCACTTATTTCTGCAATTTCTGGCAAAACTTAATGCATTTTCCCATTTGTTTTTACCCTCAGCGTCGAAATGTCCGACTTTCGAAAGGGGCCTATTGTCTATTGTTCAAGACAATCTTCGTTCTAAATTGACGAACTCTTCATTCCAGGTTCATGGCACTGCGCACAGTTTGCAGTGACATCCACAATGGTCTGGATCGTGTACATAATAACATGCATTTTTCTATACGAGACAATCCAACCCCTGAGGAGGCGAGGTCAAAAATAAAAGGCATGGTCTCGAAGTTTCAGGAAAAGGTGAGAAGAATATGGGCAAGAATATATAAGTACCAAGAATGTACAACTTAGTAATCAAGCAAAAGGATGGACATTAAGTTACTTTTTCTGATAATAGAGGGCGTTTGGTAATTATAGGCCTTCTAATTAAATAACCATTGTTTAGATTTAACGGTTGTTGACTGAATTGTATAATATTTAGAATATCATCAATATTCTTATGTAAAATTACAGACATACTACTGCCATACAATTTTTTTTGATTTTGGTGAAACCATGGATTTGTTGTATAGGACATAGTGCCCAACCCTGAGATCAAGTACAATATCAATTTGTCGAAAATATGGTCCATTCAATACTGCTCTGTAGCTCGGTTATTTCTGAGTGCATATAACTATCATGGGAGGTGTCATTTTGTTCGTAGTGATCTTCTCTACACAATAATCCTTCACAAATTAAAATCCCTTCGGTTACAGGGTCACCAGAGGCAAATTAGTAAACTCACTTTTTGACACATATTCGGAGTTCATACTTGGTACTTATATATTCTTGATATGGGGGGATATACGGGTCCTAAACGTATGGGTTTGGTGAAAAAGGTGCCAGCTGTTCCATGGGCGTCCCATTTTTGAGTTCGTAAAAAAACAGCATAAGGCACTTTTTACATGTAGGCCTATAATAGAAAGCGCCGATTTAGGCCTACGAACGCGAACACGGGAAAGACCATGTTTTCCTTGCCGAGCTGGCCTTGCTTTTGCCTTAACTTCTTAACCACAATATTATTGCACAATATGAGGCTGGGTGTGTTTCAAAATTGGTCATCCAAGAAAATGGGGCAAAATTTAACTTTGAAATGATCACAAAGATTTGTGCCGTTGATTTTCCAAAAATCAAATGTACTACTAGTATTTGATAATTTAGACCTTTAACTATTAGTTTCTCCATCTACCCAGGGGGCAAAACCCCATTTTTGGTGAAAATGGACCGACTGCTGTAAAAGGCCACCCCCTCGTAATGTGTTCAGGGGACCCCCCTGAGTCACACTAGGGTGGGTGGCCTTTGAGATTTTTTGCAAGACACCGAAAAATTGACTTTGAAGTTGAGGACACTGACTTTAGCATTGGACCCAAGAACTGACCATGACTGAGCGTTGTACAGGAGAATGGGATGCGATGTACAGCTAACTTTTGAACGGTGGGATTTACACCCCACAAATGTATTAACAGATAGAAACATGGTGGCTCTTAATCAAATAAGCATGTTCTTAATTGTTTTTAGTAGTTATGTAATAAAGAAATGAATTTTTTATGTAAATTAACAGAAAATGGGTCAAAATACATAAAAACGCTGTTTCCGATTACGTTACTAGTTAGAAACTATAAAAAACATGTTTATTGGATTAAGAGCCACCGTGTTTCTATCTGTTGGTAATACATTTATGGGGTGTAAATTCCACCGTTCAAAAGTTAGCTGTACATCGGGTCCCATTCTCCTGTACAACGCTCAGTCATGGTCAGTTCTTGGGTTCAATGATAAAGTCAGTGTCCTCAACTTCAAAGTCAATTTTTCGGCGTCTTGCAAAAAATCTCAAAGGCCACCCACCCTAGTGTGACTCAGGGGAGTCCCCTGAACACATTACGAGGGGGTTGCCTTTTACAGCAGCTGGTCCCCCATTTTTGCCCTTTGCCCCCTGGGTAATCTGGGATGTACAGTGTACACTCATTTGAAGGAGGGTATCAAAAAATATCGAGCTTACCAGCAAAATCTATCGTTCCGTCCGACACCAAAACTACTTTCTGCTGTCAGACTTTAAAGGGTTAATAGATCAATTAGTTTGCAGTGCCATAATTTAGAGCTCCATGATACCTAGATCTGACATGAATATTGTAGAGTTTCAAGAAACAGCCTTTCACCAATAGACAAAAGAATGGTGAAAATTTTCTGGTGTCGGACGGAACACTTTTTGAAACACACCCGGCTCAAAATGGGGAATAGTATTGCCAATCTTTCTTCTACCCATCACACCAGAAGCACATGCCCCTATTTGGGGCCACATATTGATCGTGTGTGGGCTGCTTTATAGCGCGTACTCGCACCATACGATAGGGCCATAGGCATATGGATTTCAATTATTACGGTCAGGTGTAGAAACTGATAGCCAAGAATATAGGTCAGTACCCTCGTAATTTTAATCTAATAATTTTAACCGTTTTGGTGTTTTTAAAAAAATTTTCAGACTAAAGCGATGAAAAAAAGATTCGACGAGGAGGAAAAGCTTGCCGCAGCAGCGTGTGCGGTCGAAGAAACCCAAAGTGACGACACTGACAGTGCAGGTGAAGAAGCAGCTGCGTGTAGCTAGGGGAATGGTAGACTAGTACCTGATCCTACCAACCTGCGCGCTGCAGTCGTGGCTTGTTTGGTAGGACCAGTATTGGCCCAAACTCGTCCCCAGTGGGTTTACGTTCCTACAACACCACTGGAAAGGGCTGACGACTTCAGGAATACTGCGCATGCGCGATATACTAATTTTGAGGCAAATCACACGGAGGCTGGCACCCGCGGGGCAATTTCAAACGAATAGTTCAGTTGGGAACTGAACTATTCGTTTGAAATTGCTCTAATACTCAAACAACTTCGTGCTTTGGGGGTATTATATGGCGTTTTAGGCATATATGATATTTTTCAGTCATCGAAGAACGAAATATTGTGTGAAACAAACATTTTGGTAAGCTGCCAGCGGTTGTCCAGAAATTCTGGACAAGTCGCAGCCCTTGCCAGAGATATCCTCGGATGAGGTAGATCTGGGTACGAGATTGGTATTGGCCGCCATTTGTGGAGGAATTCGGCCAGTGACGTCACTTGGGAATTTTATGTAAATTTATTCAATTCTTAATACGACTGACATACCAGAATGTAGATAGAAGGTGACCTACATTTGACCCAGGAGATCAACCAATCACGAAGGGCCCCACTATTATTTTTCTTTCCCCTGCCCAAAACCGCAGCAACTCCGCCATTGTCCACTCTCGCTGCATGATCTGACACAACAAAACGTCACCTCGAGAACTCTGTCGCCATTAGGCTGGTATATGACTAAACACGACTCTAGAGCAAGTTATCTGTGACCTTGACCTCTGACCTTGAGAAGTATTGCGTAACTGGAACAGGGATCCTAGATTAAACCAATAGGGGATGGTTAATGCAGGCTTCTAATTAGTTTTCCCCTGAAATTCTGAGTAGATTTGCACTTTAGAACTGTTTGACCTTGACCTCTGACCTTCAAGGTCATTGTGTAATCTGAAAGCTCATCCTTGATAACCTAAGTGTAGGTGAAGGTTTTAGGCTTCCACCATCACCAGGTTCTGTCTCATGTTATTTGTGATGGTTGGCTGTGACCTTGACCTCTGACCTTGAGAAGTATTGCATAACTGGGTCAGGATCCCTGATTAAACCTATCGAGGATGGTAAAGTCAGGCTTCTAATTCGTTTTTTCCTGAAATTCCGAGGAGATTTGCGCTAAAGAACTGTTTGACCTTGACCTTGACCTCTGACCTTCAAGGTCATTGCGTAATCTGAAAGCTCATCCTTGATAACCTAGGTGTAGGTGAAGGTTTTAGGTCTCTACCATCACCAGATTCTGACTTATGTCATGTTATCAAATTTGAATATCAAATCTCACCACGATATCAGCAAATATCATGCGACCGAGCAGGTGCAAACTGAAAATTTCAGTTGCAATAACATCCGTGGATGAGCAATGATGTTGTGATACCAGTTTCAAGTCACTTACTGTGGCAGATCTCCCGATATGTCAAAATATCAAATTTGATATATCAATATCATTATGATGCTGACACTGGAGAATAAATTTGTTGATGCCAGTATCTTGCCAAGGGCCATAAACATAGGGAAGGAACTTGTTGCTAGTGCTCTACCTGGCGTCGGAGACAAGTTATTCAAGAAACAAAAGTGTGACAGACAAAATCTCAACTTTTGATATGTCAATTTCACCATGAAACAGGTATCGGAGACTGGAAATTTTTATTCCATCTTGTAGCTCAGGTCTTGAAACCTGGGGGTAGGTCACATTTCCAGGTCTGTAGCTCTTGCAGGAACAAAGTTACAGGTGTGACAGACTGAACAGACAGACAGACAGACACCACGACCAAACACTATATGGTTTCCGATCTTGAGATCGGAAACCATAATAATCATGGATGTATGTATTAACTAAAATAAATCAGCGTCAGCGAAAGCCCTCTGGTGGAGTGTGAAGCTACCAAGCGAATGCCCGTGGGCATTCCCTTCGTAGCTTCACACTCCACCAGAGGGCTTTCAAATTCTTAATCCACATTTTTAGTGATTTCTAAACCAGTGTGGTGACTCAAATCTGTGGATACGCATTGTAAGAGCTTCCTGTCTAGCAGACGACACATTTTAGCTTACTAAATAGGCATCGACACCAAATTAAACTCATACATAGTTGAAGCTGATATTATAATACAGGTATATGACCAATAATTGACCTGTAATGAGCGATAACACTTATAAAAACTGGGAATTTGCAAAACTGAGTGTACGCATTGTAAGAATGCCTGTCTGAACGAGTGTACGCATTGTAAGACGACACAAATTGTTACAAAAACTAGCCGATTTAACTATTCTGCCAAGGTGTTAGCTCAATGAAATGGACCCAAGTATTCATTTAAATGCACTCCTATCAACTATACCGGTACGGTACTCTGCTTACGAACAGTAATTAAGACCGCCACCACCTCACAAGGTGGCGGTCTTCATTGGTTTCAATGGATTTCTCTCTCTCTCTCTGTCGCCAATCTGTGGTTTCGGCAGGATAACACTAGCTCCCCGCTGGTACCGGTGTAACGTAATTCAGTGCCCCCCATAAA